>LWCB01005997.1:0-20532 GCA_001630525.1 Coelastrella sp. M60 | reverse complement strand
CAGCAGCAGCAGCTGGGGGTGTGGCTGGCTTGGATCCTGCAACCTTCTTCATCAACGGCACAACAGGCTCAGAATATGCTGCACAAGAGAAGCATGTTTCGTATCCTGGTAACCTGAATCTAGGTGACTTATTGTACTATATGCTTGCTCCGACGCTTTCATATCAGCTGAACTTCCCAAGGTTGAGAAAGAGGAGGTGGAGGCTGCTTGCCAGGTGGTGTGTTGTGCTGGTGGTGACAAGCCTCATGATGGGTTTCATGCAGGTAGGGCGGGGTTGAGATGTTTGTTGCACAAATGATGCCCTACCCTGTGGGTAGCTTAATTGCATCATGCATGAATACATTACGTTCAGCATCACAATCCCTTATCGCTGAAGACGGAAGCTCCAAGAGATCAGCAGAAGTCCTGTCCTGCCAAGGCAACCAATCACCAGTGATTAACATGGATGTGATCTTTGTTGGTGCTTTCTGATGCATCATTGTCTGTCTGCTGCTGTGTCTGAAAATTGGTTGTAGGTTCAATTCCTTCTGCCCTTGATGCAAAGCAGTATAGCACCTCTACGTGAGATGAACATGTTGAGGTTCACTGAGCGCCTGTTGCGGCTGTCAATACCCAGCTTAGTGCACTGGTGAGCGACTGGCTTACTAACAGTGCTGTGTTGGCATCACCAACTTATCACAGTGCGCCACGGCACTAGTGGCTAAACAGTACAGTTTAGCCAGGCTGTTATAAGCTCCTACTGGTGTTTTGCAATGCTACCTGCTGCTTCAGCCTGAGAGTCTCAAGTGTTGCCCGAGCAGATGATACAGTGCTGTACTGATTGGCCACAACAAACTGGTTTGTGCACCTGCTGCAGCCACCCTCTTCAGTGCCTTGCTCGCCTGGTTTGATGACCATCTCAGATTGTCCACAAAACTGCATGACCAGTGCCTTATCATGTGTTGCAGGCTTGCGATGTTCTTCCTGGTGTTCCACCTGTACCTCAACATCCTTGGCGAGCTGTTGATGTTTGGAGACAGAGTCTTCTACAAGGTATGAATGAATGATTGAATGTTACGTCAGGCACCTTCGATAGGTGCCGGCGTAGTTCCAAAGTTACGTCAGGCACCTTCAATAGTGCCTGCGTTATTGTAAAGCAGGGAGTGTGTGTCACGCGGTCTCCCGGCGTCTTCACACTCCCTACCGTTCTTCTACAAGGTACTGATTCTGTTCTGCATAGCAGCTTGCAGTGGAGATGTCATTGTCAGTGACAGGGGTTGCACCCAAGAGAGCTGGTGAAACACTCACTACATCAGCAGCTGCATCAAAGGAACAACAGCACAAGATCACATATATGTTGGTTGCTGCATGTTGGGCTGTTTCCTGTTGGCAGGAATGGTGGAATGCAGCAACACTTGCAGATTACTGGAAGCTCTGGAACATGCCAGTGCATAAGTGGTAAGACTCAATTGCTTGAGCTGCTGATATCTAATAATTTTTTCATGGCTCTCAGAGCGGTAGTGGTCGTTGCAAAAGTTGGAAAATCAAGAGTGGTCCATTTCACACATGTCTACATTGGATGTTGTGGTTGCAGGAGTGGAAAGTTCAATAGCAGCGACTGTCCAGCAACCTACATAACCTGCATCATGGGTTGTCAGGCAAACAGCGAAGTAATGGTTCAGTGTAGCATGTTCTAAGCACTGTTGGTTAATGCATGCCTGTTCAACATATGCATCATAACATCTCCGACATCTGATGCAGAGTTTGATGCTTGTCTTGGCTGTCACAGGATGTTGCGGTCCATCTATTTTCCCTTGGTTCGCCGTGGAGTTGGCAAGTTCTTGTCGCTGTTGATTGTGTTCTTCGTCAGTGCCGTGATGCACGAGCTTGCTGTGGGGGTGCCACTGAGAATGCTCAAGGGATGGGCCTTCTATGGAATGGCCCTGCAGGTATATGCAGCTGCTGTCGTGTAAAACGCGCATACAGAAGGAGCTGTCAAATAGTGATCTCTCCATTCAGCTGTCATTGTACCTTCTAGAAAGGCAACTTTGCAGTGATGTAGGTCGTAGCATGGATGCACATTGCTGATTGACCTCATTCAGACTGCTGTGCTGTCAATCTCCAGCCATAGCTGCGGTTTCCTCTTTCTGCTTCTCAAGCCTCACTGGTTGCAGTGAGTGCTTGCATTCATGTCCTCCTTGATATGTGTTGCTGTATTGATGTAGGTTCCATTGATCAGTCTAACTGAGGCGCTGCGGAAACGTCTGAAGTCAGACACTTGGGGTAACATCATTTTCTGGGCGTCCTTCTGTGTCCTAGGGCAACCAATGTGCTTGATCCTGTACTACCATGACTGGCTGCTAGAGCACATGGGCATGCAAGGCATAGCTCATGCAGCAGCAGCAGGGGCGGGAGCAGCGGCCATTGCAGCAGCTGATAGCTTAGCCGGTGGAGGAGCTGTATGTGGCATGTAAGCATGATGCAGGCTTTGCAATGGTGTACAATGGTCTCCTTTGGTTTCCGGACACAGCTACATGATTGTATAGAAGTCCTGTACGTGATGTGGATGATGGCCCAGGGCATTGTGTAAGCCAGTCTCTTGGGCAACTTGTGAACCTTGAAACAAAGTATATTGCAGAGAACAGCGTTGCTCAATGACACGCACTGGGTACAGCTTCCTGTGTTGTGCGGATGATGTGTAATTTTGGCTGCCACTTGCATGAATTTTGGTGACACTGCTGGCAACACTGATCAGTATCACTGATATTGTGAATGTGTACTAGGCAAGCATACACAGGCAACTGATCGTGACCCCTATAGTATCTCGAGCCCTGAGGACCTAGGGATTATGTTTGCAGAATGTGATCGTAATACATGTATGGTACAAGCCATTAAGAGCACGACCTACGCACACTTCTGCAACAGCCTCAGCCATGGCCATCATAGAAAACTCATGAGAACACTTGCGTTATGCGTCCACCTGGCTCTTGGGGTTCAACCATAGGATGACTGCTACATAGCCATAACGTCAACGTTTGGTACCCAACTGGGATTGCGAGTCGCATACTGGGGCTGTTGTTTGTTGTTGGAACAACCACGCCATCATTGAGAGGCTCTTAGGAAGTATTCCACGTGCTGAGCACCCTGTGGAAGAATTCTTCAGGATGAGGCGCCTACAAACTTTGGGTCAGAAAACAAACAAAAAAGTGCACCTGCTCCGGCCATACAACCCTTGCCAACCCAGTGGGCATTTGACTCCCTGAGAAATATGCAATGGAATGTCAACAGGCTAATAGATAGTATCTGAGGCGACTAAGTTTTACTTGGCAACGGACGAGATAGACCTGCAGCACATTTGCCAGATGTCGTTTCAAAACAGTTGTTGAACAGACACAAGCACCAGATGTCTTTTCAAAACAGTTGTTGAACAGACACAAGCACCAGTCACACAACCAACAGGCTGACGGACAATCATCTAGCAGGAGTGGCATAATGTCACTGCATGTACCGTCAGATGCCCTGTAACTAGGAGCATGCAAATGATATCACTGCAGCACTTGCAGTTCTCACTCACAGATGAAGATTCAAACTCTCCCGGCAGTTGCCTGATTGTTGATGTGATCCCATGTCACATGTTGAACAGCTTTGCCATGCTGTGTTGGTCCTTAAAGATAATCTTCCCTGTGTGCACAACCTGCGTAACTTACGGACGGCCCATAAGGTGGCATCTGCTCAATGCCTGTGCTCAGAAGGCTGCCCTCAATTGAGGGAATTGTGTATCATGTGGTATCACCATAGTACGGCTGCCAAGTCAGGCTGAGGTGCCTAGCCGCTAGAGTGGGTGTTGTTACTGCTTTACCTGGCATACTGTACAAAGCTGCAGCCTAACCAGCATCAGTACGTTGAGTTGCGTACAACAGCAGAGCAGCATTCCATAAGCCCACAGCCGGCAGCAGTATACTATGCAGACCACACAGTGTAATCACAAATGCCTATTTTCGGCGATACTACTAGGTGTAGTGTCACAATCTACACCATGACTTCAGACACTTTGACAATGGAAGAAGTCATGTACTACATTCTGGCTAGGAAGCCATCAACATCACGTCTGAACACACCAACCTTGCCTCCATCACAAACACATAGATTCAAGGCATAAGCAGATCTTGGCATGCAACACATTGGCACAGCTAAATCACAGAACAGCGACATTGCATACTATGTCTACAGTGGCACTGTAACATACGCATCACAAATGCATGTGGAGCAATACCCAACATGTACAGATGCAAGTCACCTGCATCTTTCAGCAAACATCTTGCAGATCATGCAACTGCCCGGTGACATGCAAGCATACATGATGCCCTTGTCACAAGATGTGACGCGCGCCATACACACAGCGCGCTGTATCAGCCCAGCTAGGGCGACTAGTATATCAGCAATACAAAACACTGCATCGAATGCAATCCTGTGCTAAAGCTAGAGGCACTCTCTGACACTGATAGCAACAAGTATACAACAAACACCTAATGGAAAGAAACACTCAGTTTGCATCTCCAGTGCACGTATGTGAAGGGGTAAAAGTGTACAGGGTCAGCATAATGTATGCAAAGCAACACCTGCAGAATAACAGTGTACAGTACACATGTGCACGAGATACCGCTCCACAAAATGTCTATGAAACCCGGTCTGGGCCAGATACCTATAACACAAGGTGCATCAATGCCCCTCCAAGCATGCCACAAGTTGTGGCAGGACAACAGACAGATAATGTTGCAAAAGCAGCAACAAGCTACCAAACAGCACACTGGAATGCAAGCATACCATCTTCACAGACATACATCTGGGGTCATGAGACTCAAGTATGGCTCATTGCAACAATTGTGTCTGGCAGAAAAATACCTGAGGGCAAGTGATCACAACAGGTGCCAGGAACTTCCTATCAGTCTGTGTTGGAATCCACCTATTGAAACAAGTAGACCTCTGAAGTACAATCAGATGCAGTTTGTAGTCTGAAAACCTTGAATGCAAACTGCTAAAGCACAGCGCAAGGACATGGCAGATTTGAGAATGCCTCATACGCCCCTGACTGCAAGTGTCTTCCTGTGACCTCCCCAGTGCCCTCCCAGGTGTCCTCCCCTGTTGGGCCAGTTGTGATCATAATATTGAGCGCTCACAGACAACAGGTCATGAAGCCAATCACCAGCACCACCATGATCATAGCTTGAAGAAGTCGATGATGACCAGCTGCTGCTACTGCTTGAGCTGCCATCTCCTGGATTCCAATCTGAACTTGATGAGTCTGATGAAGAAGAAGACCACGAGTTGCCATCAGCAGAAGATGAAGATGAAGAGCTTGAGCTGCTGGACTGATCCGATGGTGAAGATGTAGCAGATCCCCAGCTTGAACTGCTGCTGTCATCGCTGCTGCTGCTGCTGCTGCTGCTAGCAGTGCTGCTTGAAGATGATGAGGAGAAAGAGGTGCCTGCAGGTGCCACATCATTGGAGAACCCATGTTTATTACACACACAATCTATTATTACTATTCTCAATGCAGCTAGCTCATGATTGCATGTAGTCACACATCATGGCATGATGGCAATCACTACAGCTGACGCAGGGATGCATATGCTGTGCATAGTGCATGCATGAGCCTATGACACTGCTCAGTGCTTCTAAGCCCTGTCTTGCATCCGATTATTGACTTGAATGATTGCAAACAAGATTGAAGGTTAACAGAATGAGCATTAATGTTTACATTGGATTCTGTGTGCAAGCAGACTGCTCATGCATTGCTGAGCAGTGTGCTTGCACACAGAATCCAATGTAAACAAGTTCAGTATCCTTGCAATCAGGATCTGATTGAGACAGAACACCCCAGGCTGATGTGTCTTGTCTCACACAAACCCCAATTACAAGGATACTGAATCTGTTATGATCTGATATCCTTGCCCACAATTCCCACCTGGACATTCAACCACCCTGTAGTAGACACCAATAGCTCCAGCACCAAGGGTTGCAATCTTCTCAAAAGCCCGCTTGCTCAGATCCATGTGATACTGGTCCCCACAGCACCTGTCAGCAGCAGGGTGGTTAGTTGGTTACTGTCCAAGGATCCATACTGCATCATGGGCCAGGTCTTTTCAGCTTCTGTAGTATTGACCTCACATTGGCTGATATGCAGCAGCTGTGCTACTGCACATATTCCCACGGCACATGAATGCTATGGCGTAACGTGTGTATCACACTGATCTGTCACATAGCATGATGCAGCACTGTATCATCATGCAGGACTCACCAACGAGAGTTGCTGTGTGCATTGGAGGGATAGTAGCAGGGGCAGGTGTCAGTGATCATTACTGTCACACTTTTTTGGCCTTGGCAGGAGCCAGTGCGGTCAAGGGAGTTGCCGTGGCCATCACCAATATGGGCTGATCGACAGGCGACCTCATAACAGCGGCCACAACTGCCTGTGAAACAGAAGCAGGTTTGAATTGGGTTGCAGGGGCCAACACATCAGCTCAGGATGATGAGTACGGCTTGTTAGTTAAGGTGCCACTGAGCCAGTATATGCTGCATGGAGCCAAGGTTGTATGCCATGGCATAGGAAGAGTACAATAGCAAGGTCAGTATACAACACCGAGGCCATAGCCCAACTGCTGCGGTGTTAGATTCTTGCATGTGTTTGAACAAACACCCTGATGGGATTGCTAGCTACTAGTAGCAATCCCAGTAGCCTATAGGCTACTGCATGCTTGTTGCACCGGCTCACCTGCGTAGTCATGCGCTTTATCGGAGATGGCTGCGATGTCCCAACCAGTGCCCTTGCTGTAGTCCAGTTGCCCAAACATGCATGAGCCCTGATGGATTGTGGCTCCGCCATCTTCGCCTGCAGTTGCAAGGACAGGTCAGACACACGTTGCGTAAACGTTGGTTGCAGCATTGAGTGCGCAAAACGCACGGATTTGGCAACAGGACATTTGCTCAGACAGCTGGTGACGGTTCCTGCTGAATGCTGAATGATAATCGAGCACGCAAGGTCGCTTTCAGTGGCTCACCGTAGAAGGTTGCACGTCCTTCGCTCCAACCATCAAACTCTCCACCGTAAACTAGCTGTGGCAAACAGGATGTCATGATCACGGCGCTTGCCACTGCTGAAAGAAGGTGGACAGTGTTGTACAGCTGATTCATTTTGCTAATGGGCGCCTGCTTATGCCTGTTTCCTCCGGAGTGTCGCATGTAGCTACTGATGTCAAGCAGATGCGTACGCGTAAGAGCGATGCACCGGGATCACGTAGAATAGTAAGCTAGTCGGCTAAAACTATCGATGCTTGAAGCATGCAAGTTCCATTCTTCTCTATGCGTTAAAACTCCACGCTTGAACTGTATAGGGGGCAGAAGGTAACTTGCTACAAATTGTGTCGGACAGGCCGGTCGGACTTCCTCGCACCGCCGCAAGATCGGCGGGTTACCTCCGGCAGGCTGTGCAACCATGCGTTTCGGCTCCGGTGATGCCACCAAGTAGGAATGTGCGTGGCTTTCTCAATGTGTGTTCGTTAATGTTCAATAACAACATTGGTAGCGATCAGGAAACCAACTAGGTAATCGGCTGACCAGCAGGCAACTTGCAAGTATGCCCACTGTTGCGCAGTAGTTCGTCGGCAGCATATGGCTGATCTGCTGGCATGTCGCCTACGCTGAGCTGCGGGTCCAACAGGCGGTCCCACAGGTTCCGATATCGAGTCAAATCAGGAGCTCTGGCCATCCCGGCTTCCTGGGGATGCTGCCTCAGGCTGAAGGATCTTCATTATTTAGACCCGTGACGCAGGTTTGCCTTGAAACACATTGCTTCGCTACTATGCTGACTCAGCAGGCTGCCAGAAAGCATGCTGAATGCCCAACCCATATGGTGCTGGCAGGAAAGGAAGCATAGGTTACATCCGAGGCCCTCTATCTGTATTGTACAACATCAACTGCTTGCTAATCAGTCCAGCCATGAGCGTGATCAGGACAGACATGGACTCCTTGTGTTCGACCACTAGCTGTGCAGAAGATACCTGCCAGTCCTGTTACATGCAAGTATGTTGCACTGCTATTGAGCTGCAGCCCATTTCAGCATAGCCAGAAGAATGTGACTGCATGCCTCTTCGCCATTCACATCTCCAATGTAACCAACCCAACCATTACCAGACTTCCCAAATGCAACCGCTGCTTCGGTAAGCCCGTCGCCAGCTATTTGTTGAGAAGGAAATACCAATGATTGTGTGCGAGAATTCTGAGTTGGGGTGTACAGTCTGTCATCTGGAGCTACAGCTGCTGCTAGAAGGGCCTTGGCATTGCAGCTGTTGGGTGCACCATACTTCTCCAGCCGTGATCTGCCGCTGTCTGTTATGTAGAAGTCTGACCTGCAGTGCAAGTCACACATCAACTAGGTGATTGCATTATAGCAGTATGCAAGCATCATGATGCATGCTCCTTTCCTGGGTTATCAGCGGGCAGTGCACTGCTGCTGCTGCTATTCTGCCTCAAGCCCAGGTCAGCACAAGCTCTACAAATGGGGAAAGCTGCAGAATGCAAGATTCGTACCAACAGAAAATAGCATTGTGATGACTGCTTTGAATGCCTCTCGCAAGCATGACAATTGCCTGCGCAGTGAGGATCAGGTAGCAGTATTTTGGTTCTGGGAGATACCTGTAGTATTCACCATTCTTCCATGGCAACCCTAGATCCTGAAAGCACTTGCGGAATTCGTCCATGCGTGTGAAATTGGGAAACATCGCTGCGAACACCACAGTGCCCCCTCGTTCCAGAAACCTAGTGGACTTTAGGACAGATACTGTTTTGGTGTCATTGGCCACTGCCACCTTGACCAAAGGATTATTGAGCAGTGCCTGGGCCTCTGCCTTCTCTTTCACGACAATAACATCAAATCCACTCTTCAATGTGCTCATCATGTGGCCCCATATCTCAAACAACATGGCCTCATCGGAGAGGTCGAGGGCTATGACGGGAAGCATAGGCTTTGCGGACATCGTCAGCTGAATATGATCCTGCGGAGTTGCTAAGGTCTACAATATAAGCGTGAAGTGTAGCTTCGACGGCTTAGATAAGCCTTGCCGCTGCGGTACTGCAGTGCGATGGCAGCCTGCTACTTGGATGGTACGAACCTAGACCCCCACAGCCTGTACAAACTGCACTAACACATTCATTACAGCGTTCAGCGTACCAGGATGCATGGTACAGCGCAGCAAGTCATACTCCTTGGCGCATATGAGCAATACTGGGAAGCCGCAACGATCTACGTAATGATCTTACAAGATCTGATTAATGATCTTACAAGATCAGGAAAGCTTGCACTGCCACTACAGCTGCTGAAGGTGAAAAATTCAGTTGCAGAAAGGGTAGAGGGTACACTCAACATGCAGCCATACCACCATCTGTCCAGCGCATGCACCGTGACATGCTGCAAGAGCCAACCCTCCCCCATCAGAGCATCTTGGTGCGTTGCAGTGGCATTTACATCTGCCCCTGCACACAAACTGCACGAGCCAAAATTCGTTTCACAAAGTCTTTCATCAGCAGCCAATGCTTACAACCATCAGCCAGCATTGCACACAGCTTGCTGTACAAACCAAACCTCCTTTCACTGCGTCCAACCATGCACCTGCTGAGCTTCCAAACCCACAAACGCAGGAACCATATAGAACAGGAAATTTCATGAAGGTGACTGGTAGCTGCACCACAAAAAAACCCGATATATCCTAATGGGATTCCAAACCTTAGCCCACTGATGTTAACCACTCACACAACTGGTTGGCAATCCCAATTTGGGTAGCTTTCTTTTGACTGCATAGATTGTAGATGATGATGCAAATCATGTAATGCAAGCCTGATGATGTCACTAACACCTGCACAACCATTTTTTGGCAGCATCAACACAGCAGCCAGAACTACTGTGTAGCACATCAACACGTCACACAGCGCACCCACTGCTGATCATATGCATCACCAGAGCCAGGAGCGTTTGACATGGTGCACAATGCCACCAGCATGTAAAGATTGTCTCTCAGGGGAGATGCAAGGGACCCTTTTCTAGATTGCAGACAGCAAGGCTTGAGGCTGGTAAAGGATAGACCTTCACACGCACAGTCTGTCCGCGTCAGAGCACACACCACCACGCACATCATCGCACTGCAGCAGTCTGTTGATGCTATCACACCGTACTATTGAATGTATGGTATGTTCCCAGCTACCTTGAAACAGAGTTCATGTAGTGATGCCCACACAGCAGCCTCATGTACTGTCTGCAACTCACACAGCCACTATGACTACTAAAGAACCCTCGCACGTGCTGTGTTAGAAGGCGCTGATACAACAGTGGTCAGATAGGAAACCACACCCACAGTCCTGCATTTGTCCGTGATTTAGTCAAAGAGTTAGACGAATCACTGTCAGCAACAAGGAGATGCTTGTGCTCCTAGATGACCACAGCAACTCCTGCCTGATGCCTGACCCGTAATGATGATGCACATGTGACTACACCAGTGACCACCATCAACCACACCCATTCGGCTACAAGAAGCCGTCCATGACTCATGCAGATAGACTCTGGGTTGCATCACTGTCACTTGCTGCACATATCATACAACACCAAAAAACCTATATTCATCAAATACTACATGATCATGACGTTTATGCAACCTGCCTGGTAACAGCCTGTCTGGATCTTGCTATCTGTATGTGCTTCAGGATTTTGCAAGGCATCTTTGCTTGAGCGACAAGAGGTAGCAATAAAACGATTCTGCAGGTCCAGCCCTTGGCATTTGACCTCTGTCATGCTCATCTGTATGCTGCTTTTCACTACCATCTGCAGTCACATGATGGTGTCCAACTGCCACACTGCTCCGATGTGCTACTGCTGTGTGTGCCTCTTGTCCGCATAGCGCTGTTCTTGTGACTAGCAGCCAGTAACCATCAGATGGGGTTTTGAGGGCTGGTAAGGCCAGTGACTCTCATGCTGTAGATGCTCTAGCCTCTGGCTCAACTGGCCCTGGATGCTGCTGATTTCCTCTCCCTAAATCAGACCTGTGGGTTATAAGCACCAAACCAGAAGTTAAGGAGATGTTATATCAGTTAGACATGTACCAAGTCATGGATAATGGGGTACAGGTCGTAACATGTTTTGATCACTATGCAAAAGTCATCTTCTTAGTGCCTACATAACTGTGCAGTAGAGATGAGTGAAAGCTCTGCCATGTGTCATATATACTATTAGTTCATGGCAGTATTAACAACCTAGATGGCATCATTGCTATGGCTGATGGGTAGTCTATACATATACTATATATATAGTAGTAGTTCAGGATCACACAGGAGGTCCACGCACCTGCTGCTTCCAACCTCTCCAAGAACTTCAAAACTCCAGCATTAGATTGGTGAAAGAGCTCATAATCAACCAGCTGCTAAGACTTTGCTGGTGCCAACATCAGCTGTAGGACGACCTGCACCCACTCCGGCAAAGAAGCTGACCACCAATGCCACTGACCCCCACTTGGCAAAGGCCATCAACTTGGCATTCACAGTATTCTCACGTGCTTCGCGCAACACTGCGCCTTCCTGCCATGTCGCTTGCTTGCTGAGCATCACTTGACACACCTCACCTTGCGATGTCTTGGACCAGTTGGATAGTTTCGATAGTCAAATGCCTCCACCCGGCTGCTATCATGCCTGCTGGCGCTGCCATGCAGCTCAGCCCTCTGGCTGATCACTGCAAACCACACAAGGCAACCTGATGAGTGAACAAGACAACCCAGCATACAGCTTTGTCATCAGCACGAACAACCCTAATCAAACTGAGTCAAAATGTGGACATGCCTTGAGCGCTTGCACTTACAGCCATCCAACTTGCTCTCGGTGTGCGTTGTTATTGCCATCCCTGCCAGTTGCTCCTTGGTCTCATTGGGAGCCTCACTTGCAGCACTGACACCCTCCTCTGCAGCATCAAGCAATTACCGGTCAATCATGCATGTACATGCAAGGCTGCCAGGGTCTAGTTGTGCATGGTGGCAGTACAGGCTTTTGGTCACAGCAACAAATACAACATCTGCGTCGAACATTGCATGATTCACGACTCTGGACTACTCTGGCCTGACCCGGCTTTGTACTGGCCAGCAGGTGACTCACAACAATCAACATGTACACAATACCATCCCAATGCATGCTGGAGGCTCACCTGGCTGGCCATCAATCAAGATGGGATTCTGAGGTGTGTCACCGCGACCTGCCCTGAGCTGCTCCACAACCGCCAGTGTGAGAGACCCGCTGGGGGCCAATACCGATCCATTGAAAGTCATCAACCAAGGCTTTAAGTGTAGTGCTGCAGCAACTGAAGGAATATGGAAGCCTTCAGGTTGGCACTGATACTTGATGGGTTTACCAGACGGCCCCTTCAGCCAGTATTCAGGCCCGCTTGCGTCCGTCATGGTTGCAAGCTGAAGGCTTAACCGGGCTGCTCGTCTTCGGTTTGAGAGACCTGGAGATTTGCAATGCAGTTGGCAGAATCAACTACCATGCATTGATATAGTTGCCATATCTGAGAGGACTTGGCAGGTGTAAGCATCAAGCATAACATGGACTCAGGGTAATTGGCAATGTGTGACAAACCAACTTGTTTGACACTATGCACTCAAACTCCTGCAATGCCGCTTTGACCCAATACTTATCTAGACATGTTTCACGGCAACGTCTTCACAGTAGCCATGCGTGCAAGGAACTGTTCCGCTACTTCTGCATGGCACAAGCAGCAGCAAGGCACAAAGCTGTCGTTTCAAGGAGGCACAACGAACCTTATAAGGCTGCAGGACGTCCTTCGGGGTGCTGAAAGGTGCTCTTCTAAGCCTCGTATTGCATGCGAAGCTCAGGGGTACAAGTCAATACTCAGCATGTCAGCAACATCAGCAACAATGATGAACAGTGCAGGTAGGAGAAGATACTACGTGACGACGACGAGGACGGGTGCTAGTCGACACAAAGTGTGATGGACGGTTTTCTGTGAATACGCGACACCGGATGAACATTGATCCACGAGTAGGCCAGTGCAATTGTAACGTGACAATGTGACAACTCGGGAAGCTGCACCATGCAGCCTGCATGTACATGCAGCACATCGCACCAGCGACAAACCAATGAGAATAAAATATAGCAATTATTATTTCAAATGTTGAGGGATTCCTTAGTCAAATGCATACGCATCGTGTGTTTGGTTGGATACAATCGATCGGCGGAGGGACAGCACGCACCAGGGCGAATCGCACGCACAAACCGTCAATTGTACTCAGCACCCAACAGTGTGCTTACAGGCCAGCGCGAGCCAAGTGCCTGAGCACAATGGCACTGGTACTGCTTTGCAACTAAACCCAGCAGTACAGCAACTGCTAACTGCACACTACACAAGGGCTATGACAGGAAAGATGGGCTTTGCGGACATTGTCAACTGAGTAGTACTGCGATTGCTGAGAAAAATATCTGATTTCTGTCACTGTCACAGAGGCAAAGATGATTTCTGTCACTGTCACAGAAGCAAAGATACAGGCGTGCAGGGTGACAAGGGTACCTGAGTCAGCTGAAGCCTTGCAGCTCTGGTACTGCCTTACCACCATCGATGATGGTGAGCTGCTGCTCAGAAGTGCATGGTCCGACCCTAAACCCCCACAGTTTGTTTGTGTTGACTGCGTCAACAAAGCGTTAGCACGATGCATTGTACAGCAAAGGGAACACTCTTACGCAGCTGAGCGGTACTGGCAAGCCGCAATGATTCACATGATTGTAGAAATCCTACCAGCATACTTGCTGAAGCTCAGCACATTCAGGTGAATGTGATTGTGACCTCACTGGAGTGAGGGCAGTGGGTGTATCAAAACACATAGCCATGGCCACCTCCTGTCAGCACCATCAACCCACGCTGCAAGAGCCAAACCTTCCTGCACTAAATGAAATCAATGGGTTATGGCATCTCCACGCGCAGGCACTGTACATCCAGACCTTGAATGGGGTGGTCAACGCTGGGGTTGCTGAAGTATGGACACCAAGGTCTGCAAGAACATCTCCCACGGTGGCCCCATCAGGCTGACTGGACCAAGAAAGGACACTAAGGATGCCACTTTCAGCCTCAGCTCCCCACCGCTTATGATCATCCAGCCGCACAAGTCCCTAGCGACAAGTGCTGGGTAGCTACAACGAAAGCAAGCCAGCATGAAAATCAAAGCAATACATGATGCAACCTGGGCAATGCCCCTGACAAGGATGCTTTAGCGCAACACGAACACACAAGCCAGGACTGCTACGCTTCACCCCCCCCCTCCGCACTACAACATACTTGCTGCTACTGTTCATATCACCAAACCGAGAAGCGGTTCTTGCTGAGGAGCACGATGCAACAAATATGGAGGGGCTGTGGTGCAGGGCAGACGCAAAGGTCCCAGATTGCAGACAGCAAGACATGTGCCCAAATAAAGGACAGGACCTTCATACCCAATGTCAGAGCACTAACATATACACATCATTGTATTGCAGCAGTCTGGTTATGCCAACATAGCATGTTTTAGGGTGCACAATACACTTCCAGCTACCAGATGACCCACTACTTGCACTGATACCCACAGAACAGCCTCAAGTACTGATGCAATTCGCACAATGCCACCGACTACATGACAACCCCTCACGTGTTCCTGCATTTGTCTGTGATCCAGAGAAAGGTTCTCTCACCAGAGCCAAAGCATCACTGGCAGCGACAAGTAGATGCTTGTAGTTCTAGATGACCACGGCAACCCTGTCTGATGCCTGACCCCTAATGATGATGCACAAGTGACTACAGCAGTGACCACCATCAACAATACCCATTCGTCTACAACAAGCCATCCATGACTCATGCAGATACACACTGGGCTGCATCACTGTCACTTGCTGCATATACCATACTCCACCACAAAACTATAGTCATCAAAGTACCACATGATCATGACGTTTATGCAACCTGCCTGGTCACAGCCTGTCTGGGTCTTGCTATCCATGTATGATTCAAGATTTTGCAAGGCGCTTGTGTTTAAGTGACGAGAGGTAGCGATAGAATGATTCTGCAGGCCCAGCACTTGGCATGTGACCTCTGTCATGCTCATCTGTATGCTCCCTCTCACTCTTTGCTACTTCCCTACCATCTGCACTCACATGCTGGTGTTCATCTGCCGCACGGCTCGCATGTGTTGCTGCTGTGCCTGCACGCGCCTTAGATCCGCGGATTGCTGCTCTTGCAGATAGCAGCCAGTGACCACCGAATGGGGTTTCAGAGGCTGGTAGGTGCCAGTGGCGCTCATGCTGCAGACGCTCTAGCCTCTGATTCAACTGGCTCTGGATGCTGCTGATTTCCTCTCCCTGAATTAAACCTGTGGGTCACAATAACCATGTCAGAAGTCAAGAGATACCACATCAGTTGATGATGTACCAGGTCATGCATCATGGAGTACAGGTCGTGACATGGTTGTTCAATATGCAGAAGTCGTCTTCTTGGTAGTTACACATCTGTGCAGTAAAGATGGAGAAAGTTCTGCCATGTGTCATATACGACGTACTACTAGTAGTTTGTGGGAGTATTGAAAACTTGGATTGCATCAATGCTATGGCTGATGAGTAGTCTATACCTATACCATATATAGTAGTAGTTCAGGATCACACAGGATGTCCACGCACCTGCTGCCTCCAAACTCTCCAAGAACTCCAGCTGCTCTTCTAACACTTGTATTGAGACGTAGCGGGACATCAGCATGGACGCAAGCTGAGAGTGCTCTGGCAACAGCACCTGCAGGGTAAGCAAGTGCATGGCTCAGTAAAACGTAAGCTGGTTCCAACAACTGGCAGTGGCATCTAGAAGTATGACACAACATGCACTGAAGGCACAACACCACAATCGCTGCACTAGCAAAATCACTGCTGATGATGGGACATAACAAGATGAGCTGCATACAGCAGCTGATGAAGGTGAAATCAGGGCAAAAACAGGAGGCGTCGAGGTTTTCCAATCGGTCCCCATCTTGAAAAGGGATGACAGCTCCAGCACTCACGTCATGCGCGTAAGTCAAAGCAGCAGCGACCTCAGCTTGACTCTCCTGCAACACAGTCTGTAGTGCCTGAATGTCATCATCCGCAGCACCTCCAACGCCGTCAACAGCAGCAGGAGTTGCAGGAGCTGCTTCAGAACCAACTACAGTATCTTTGACTGGACCACTGTGCACAGAAGCTGTTGCAGGAGCTCCAGCAGCTGCTGTGCGGTCTCTCCCGGTAGCAGTAGCTGCATGCGGGCTGCTGTTGCTGTTGCTGTTTCTGCTGTTGCCGTGTAGCTCAGCCAAATGCTCATGGAGCAGTTCTTGGGCCACAGTGTGTGCTCTGACAAAAGCTGAGAGCATGACAAGCCTTGTCGATGCCTGCAGACATCAACATCAGTGTGAGAAGGCATGAAGTCTTAGCATTCAGCTGTGCAAGCAATTTAAGTAAAGGGTCAGCAAAGCTTTAACAGGAAGGCTACAAAAGCCAAGCTACCCAACACAATACCAACAGTACCAGGGTATAATTGCTTTCTCAGCAGCGACAACCTATACTTAGAAGCTGCAGGACATGACGCTGGTTGCTCCAGATAGCGCCAGTGACTTACTCTTTGTTGTAGCGGAGTCCTCAGCAATCTTGCTGCTCCACAACACGCCCCACAGGACCTGTCAGCGGCCTTAACCCAACCAGGTGTGTCCAGCTGTTCACGCAAACGTTCCCAGTCTGTCAGTCCTCCGGTTGAGCTTTTGCCCTGTTCAGGGTCATGTGCAGCTGTTGTGTCTGCTGCATTTGTTGACTTTGACTGCCCTCCGCTGTGTCCACTTTGGATGTCATCTAGTGCTGCATCAGCTGTTTCCTGCAGTACTCCGGTCTCGGAGGTGCCCACCTCAAAGTGTTGGTACATATCACCTGCACAGACCGCCACGCACATAAGTCAGCTGGCCCTGTAACTTGACAAGAACAAGGCATCTGGGTCGTCTTCTACCATGTGCGCTGAGATAAGACTTGGCTATCACCACGTCCAGCCTCAATATGAGTGGCCAGCTTAACGCCAGCTCTACCCCACATTGAAGCAATTGCACAAGCCCGGACAACGTTGCTGGTACACTGAAAGGAGATCCTGTAACCCTCCTAAAGAGGAGAAGCTTACCATACGTTGCTTTAACTACTCTTAATAGTCTTGCCCTGTACTCAGTCAGTAGGTCTCTCCATCCTGTATCTCCAGCTGCTGATGCAGCTGCGGCGCTCTTAGCAGACGCTGCACCTTGACTGCGCAAACCCAGCTCTGCCACAGCATGCGTACGGAGGAGCTTCTTCCGGGCGTTGGTCAGCACAGACTGTGTGTTGATGGCAGTCCAGGCTGAGACAACTTCTTTGTCAGCGTCTCCAAGGACAGGGTTGGTTTGGAGGTCTTTCAGATGCATGGTGCGAACACCCTCAACTTCCTGCAGGAGACAATTGTCATACAGAGGTGATGTATGCATATACACGCCTCTCGCTGTGATCCTCATGTGTATTCAGATATCTCAAAACCTTCTGAGCAAGCTGGGGTGCTGGGTAGTTGTGAGCTGTAGCACTCTGATGTACAACCCGTGCAGCAAATCAGCCAGTCAAATCTAGGACATACAGCTGTGATAGCGACAATCTTGACGCAACAACGTCACCCTGCCCATAGCAGATACTCAAGATGACGCAGTCTGCATGTGAGGTGGTTCTACCCATACCTGCAGGACGTGTTCCAACACTTGCATCTGCTGTGGTGTCATTCTCAGCAGCCCCAACCTCTTCAAAAGCAACTTTGTTGTACTTCCGTTGACCAGTACTGTTGTGAAGGCCATGAGAGCCATGTAGAAGATGCAGTGTGCCTTGTACTCCTCAGACTCTATGAGGGGATCCAGCAGTATAAACAAGGACATGGCAACTCCAACCTACAGTTACAGGACAACAAGTGTTCCTGTCACAACACTCAATGAACAAAGCAAGCCGTTCAAGGTGCACATGCAACATGTACCTGTGTACGCCCTGTTGCTAGCTACGCTTGGTAGCTCAGCAGCTTTGCATTGCTGGTGAATGAAGGCACGGAATGGCCGAAGATATGGACGGGTTTGCACCAGGATGCAGGTATCAGCCTGGTTCCCAGGTTCAGCTGTATTGATCCAACCAACAAGCATGTGTGTTGCAGTTGCAAAGCAGTGCATACCCACTAACAGCATTCACGGTGTCCTGACAAAACTCTGCCTACATATTGGAACCAAATCCACCACCACTGCCTTGCAAGCAAGCTTGATGCTAGTGCTGTGTCCATTACCAGCATAAACATCCCTGCAAATGTACATTTAATGAAACTTACTGCTCCTCTCAGTCCGGCCCACACCATCACCACTGCTGTCTTCCAGTTCATGGCGTACCCCACCTTGCCAGTCCGAAGCAGCGGATAGAACAGACCGATGGTTGCCGCACGAGCAACCTGCAGGCATCATGATAGATATTGATGGACAGCATGCCATCCAGGGTCAGCAGTGACAGTATCAGTGACGTCATCATTTCAGTAGCACTGCAATGATTGTGCAGCTGTTGTGATGACAGTGAATTGGATACCAGGGATGACAGGTGCAGGAGTGTTTGACTAGATAGAATGCAGTCGATAGTGGTCCATCAGCAACCACACTGCGGTAGCAGGTCTGTCAGGATAAGCAGCTGCTTGGAATCCCTCTAATATCGTGTATAATGAAAGAGGTGCGAACCTACAGACATGATACACTGCAGTACATAAAGCAGTAGAATGCTAATCCCGCCCAGCCACCTACCAGCAGCCAAAGGTACAGAGCCACAGCAAGTCCTGCATCCACGCCCTGGAGGTGAAATGACGGCCTGATACTGAACTGTAGCGAGGGGTGAGTAGCCTCTGGTGGAAGCACCAACCCAAGGGCAATGCCGACCTGCAAGTGGGGATTGGCATACGGCAGCATCACTATCATCAACAGCAGCTGTCAGAACTCAACTCAGTCCAGCAGGCATGGAATGTGTTCAAGAGCATGTTTGTCAAAACACGCGGGGCCACGTACTTTGCACCAAAGGTTGCTGGTGTCGCAGCTTTTGTGAATAGCAATGCGCCTCCTGCAAGTTTCTTCCAGCCAAGCTACCATGGTAGTGTGGCAGTTGAAAGTACAACGCACAGCCATGATATAGCATAAGTACTGTCGATACGTAGCCAGCAAGGCAACATTATAGGACGGAGGAGTACAGCACCTACCCACAGAAACAGGATGGTGTTTGTCACCCATTCCAATGCCTCCCAGAAGGCATGCATCTCTACCTTAACTCGGTTGGTGATCTGTCGACCCCCTGCCAGTCATGATAGAGGACAGTAAGCAGCGTATTAATGAATGGAATGCAAAGTAGCTTGAAAACTTCAGCAGTGCCCAGGTAGATAGGCTTCAAGAGCAGCTGTCAATCACCAGTCATCTATTACCGCAAGCTCCTGTAGCGGTTGGTTATGCAGACCAGCCTCTATTGCACTCAGTGGCCAGGTAAACTACGGATTGTACACAAATTTGTAATGGTACGTTCTCGCAGAACAAGAGCACAACTGTCACATCTTGCAAATCCACAAACATACACCAGTCTAATGCTCCCAAAGAGTCACTTACAAAAGGCAGCAGCATGTGACAGCTGTGCCTGTACCTGTCGATACTGAGCTACTATAGGACAAAGCTAGGAGTATACGTATACATACACATGCAAAGTATGCCACCATGATGGAACTCAACTCACCGATGAGGCTCATGCTGAAACCCATCACCACCACTGCCAACAGTCCTGAGGCACCACATAACTCCTCACTCACGTAGTAGCAAGAGTATGCAGCACCAAACGTGAGCACGATTTCAAGTCCCGGGTCATTGAACAGCCGAGACAGCCAGAGCGACGTTACCATAGCAAACCCAAATCCGATAGCTGCACCCATCAACGCCAAACGAATGAAAAGTACCGCAATCTGCAGAGGTGCAAGGACAGATGGGGTCTGTCATTCCAAGCTTTCAAGGTGGTAGTTAGTTCTGCAGTATACAAGTTGCTGTAGCCACAAGCTGTGTAGTCAAACAAGGTAAGCAGTCTACTAGTTTAGGGCTAACACCCGGAAGCACTGCTGCAAGGCGCCAATGCTTCATACATATTTCACAGCAGCATGCACTCGAGGAAGATGAGGTTGCATCTTCGCTAGGCACCAACAACAGTAATCTGCCGACCACACAGTCAATTTCACCATGATGCGGATGTGTGTTTGGCTGTGATACCGTACCTGTCCTGCTGTGAGGCTGTCTCCCTGGACAAATCGTTGCAACACCAAGAAGATGACAAAGGCACTGCCATCATTCACCAGGGACTCCCCATCAATGACGCTGGCAAGCTTCTCATCAGCTCCAAGCTGTGACAACAAACATGGCCAGCAGGAAATAGTCA
>LWCB01005984.1:0-10768 GCA_001630525.1 Coelastrella sp. M60 | reverse complement strand
AGGCCTGCAAAGGAAGGTGATTGCTGTTGATCTCCTCCGTATGCACTGGTCAAGTGGTGTGAAATCCTTCGCCCTGTTATGTTACCCGCTGAATCTGTGCCCAATGAGCCTGGTATTGGCTCTCTCCTACGGGCGAGTTACTTCATGTAACTTTCAAATTGATCTCCTGCCAGGCACACAAGGAAGCTGTGCTGGCTGTCCTGGCTTGCTGTGTGCGTTGACAGCTTGCAGATTGAGCTGGTTCCAATAAGCGATTGTTGTAAGAACAGACGGTGCAGATCGACTTATAACAGGTTGCCTACACAGCTTGATCATGGATCACTTGCATGCCATGGCATAAGTTCAGGCAACAGCATTACTGTCGTGGGCTTTATACTGCGTCTCAAGCTTTGAGCAACCATTGCCAACTACGCTTGATCTGTCTACAGGTTATATATTAGACCCCTGGAAGTATATGACGTGGACGTGTCACATCAGTCGGGCGAAGAACGGTTTTCGCATGGTAGGTCCCGTGCATGTGATGCGCTTGAATGAAAGTTTGTTGAAATACAGATACATTATTGGAGTATAGCCACTACTATCAAAGTGCAGCTGACTTGATGTTTTTGTGACAAGGCCGTTACTGATTGGGACGTAGCGTGCCGGTCTGTCAGACGCGCTGTCTCCTGTGTCGTTGAGCCAGGCTTCCCTCCAACATGGCGATTGCACGCACTGGTACACGATGATGGGTGTTCCAATTTTGAAACCGCTGACTACTTGCTACTTGACCAATGTAGTGGTTGACCCACAAATTCCCTCCTGCCTCTGATTGATTGCAAGTGGTTCATAATCAAGCATTCAAGACATTTCCTTCTGATCAAACGTAACGGTATTATCGCTGAATTGCGGCTGTCAAACACAGCAGTTTGCTCGGTTGCCTGGCTTCGGGCGAAGCCTCTTTTCTTGAATGGCTCGCTATGACGACATGTTGCCTAGTTTAGAAGATGAGGACAGCGAGGATGAGCAGGTTACAGGCAGTGCAGCGCATAAAGCAAAGCCTAGGCGCAAATCAAATCAAAGGCCTCAGGTAATGTCAAGCACCTGCTGTGCACTTGAGCCAGGGTTGCTCTCTGGGACTTCAATGCAGCACAGATAACTCATACATGGCAGACAGTACAGGGTAGTTTGGTGGCAACAAAGTGTCCAATTATGCAGGGATCTGACCAAATCCGTCAAGCCTTCAGCAAGCGGAAGAAGGGCCTGGTTTTGAAGGCATACCAACTCAGTGCTCTAACAGATGCCAAGGTGAGTCTGCTTCATCGCATGCAAATGCGTTGCGGCCATGCGTGTGATATTGTGGTGAATCCAGCGCATGGATCACGGCATACACCTGCTGTTATCGTATCATGATTATGCAGCAACCAACCATACATGGTTCGTATTGTGCAGGTATTCATGTTCATAGTAAATGACAAGGGCACATCTTGGGCGTATGCTACCCCGGGATTCGGATCTTCCCTGAATTGTGAGCTGTTGAAGGAGCTGCGAATGCTAGCACAAGTGCCAGAGCAGGCGAAGATGGTCACAGAAATGATGCCCGACCCACCTAATGCCAAGGCAGTGGATATCACCGGCAACTCAGGGTTAGCAGTGACACGCGGGGCTGACCAAAAGCCCGGCTGTATCACAGCTTGCACACGAGCTGTAGGCACACTGCCAACTCAAAGCCGCAGCAGCTGCAGCGGTGGAAGTGCAGCAGAAACTGGTGGTGCTGGTGATGCAGCTGTGAACCAGATGCAAATGTCAATGCAGGTGGGCGGTTGAGAACTGGGGGGTGCAAATGGCAGCCGCAGCACTGTACAGATCAGTCAGACTTGACATGGCTGCTTGCTTGCAGATGCCTTCACATCTGCAAGCAGTTCCTCTGCCTTGCGCTGGCATATGTCTAGATTGCTCAAAAGCCTGCAGAGTATTGTCATAGTCATCATGCTTGCACTAACATCAGCACCTCCACCCAACGCCAAAGTACTGTGGTGCTCTCACGGACTCCGTGCCATGCTCTGCAATCAATCACTGTGTGACCTCTGTTCTGCAGTGTGATCAGCTCTCTCCAACAAGGCTTTGTGCCCGACCACCATCCAGCAGTGCGGTTGCTTATGGACGATCTGTGCCAACAAGTCAGCTGTGGCAGCAGCATCGCTCGGGAGTGAGGCTGGGGGCCAGCATGGAGCCACCCACACCCTGTGGCATCTATAATTTGCTGGATCAGCCAGCAGCAGTGGCAGCAACTGAGAGCCCTACAATCATAAGGGGGCTGACAGCCCCGGCGACAGCAACCAGCATCAAGCAGTTGACCCTGTGCTATGATACACCGGTTGACAGTCAGCTTGTTGGCCAGACCTCCTGGAGTGCTGTGGCTGGGACATGCATTGAGCAGCATTCTGATCAGAACTGTGTGCAGGCAGAGCAAGCACTGCAGCACAGCTGCCAACAGCCAGCCGCGGTGCATTTCAGTACACTGCACGAAGGGCAGCAGCAAGAGGTCCACCAGGCACCTGCATGGAGCACAGTGCAGCAGCAGCATGGTGAATTGAGCAGATTGCAAAGTGATGGTTGGCAGGCAGTGGATGCTGCACCGGTGTTGCACATGGCACCTGGCCCGCACTTGGGTGCTGAACAGCAGCGCCCTGCAGGAAGTGGTGCAACAGAGCAGCCAATGCAATCAACCATGCACAGCAGCGACGCTGTTATGGTCTCAGCTGCTGCGGCACAACTGGATGTAAGCAGCAGCACAGAGGGCCATCACCAGCGATATGCAGCGCCTTGTGAAAGCATGCCTCAAATAGCCGCCGACAACAGCAGCAATGGACTTTTTGAGAACTTGCTCAAAGACCTGCCACCTCTTCGTGTGCAGAGGTCTATCATACATGCTGGCGCTGATGGTGCACATAGCGCTCCAGGAGATGGTGGTGGTGTGCATAGTCAGTCATTGCAGTGGTTTGACCCCAGCAAGCAGGCATGCCAGCTTCCCTTGCGCTCAGCGAGTGATGTTGGTTTGTGTATGAGCAGTTTTGATTACAGCAGCCACCGCAACAGCCCTGCACCTGATCAGCAAGGAGAAGCTGCTTGCAGCGGACCAGTTGATGGCTTGTTCCGATACCCATCAGCACCATATGCAATGCCGGTTCCAGCTGCTGTAGGATTGGCGGGACAGGTTGATCCACAGTCAGCTGCTTCCTCACCCACTGCAGCCCTCAGCCAGCAGATGGTATCACTGATGGCAATGGAGTCGCCAGCACAGCGTCCCTCAAGCAGCCCTGGCAACTTGTATCAGCAGGCTCATCCAGTGCAGCTTTGTATGGGTTCACAACAGCAGCACCAGCAACAGCAGTTCAGTGCGCACTATAACCTGAACTCCTGTATTCCAAGAACAGATGATCTTGTTGCTGATCCATTGATGGATATGCTCATGGACCAAGCTTTGACTTCAGGTTTGGGACCTCGAACACTGCCTCAACAACAGCAGGCTCAGCACACCAGTCATTCACAGCCCTACCTTCTGCAACAGTCATTGAACCAGCAGCAGCAGCAGCAGCAGGGTCTCCCTGGTGCCCAATTGCAGCTGTACCAAAGACATGACTGCACCTATAACAGCGCATACGGAGGTGGAGGCCATTTGCAGCAGTCAGTTGTGCTTCCGACCGCCCCGACACCTGCTGTTGAGATGCACCTGGCACACTCATTGGGTGCTGGCCAATTTGAACAGCAAAGTTCCACCAACTACATGAGAATGATGGAGCTGTTCAAGCGCATGCCACTGGTCAGTGACCCCGCCAGGAAGGCATGGGAAGACCAGGTTCGGCAAATGAAGAGTAAGTTGGCGCCGCATGAGCAGCAGGAGTTTGCGGCATGGGTCCGCCGTCTGCTTCAGCCAAGAGAGAGCAGCATGGCACAGACAGCTGCTGGCAGGACTTCAAGTGGCTATGCACCAAGGTTCTCAGGTGCAGGCGGGAAACAGCTGCATGGACCCAGCAGGTTGTCCTCCAGTGCTGGGTCAGCTACAGTGACTGCTGCTGCTGCTGTGAATGCAGCAGCACCTGATGGGATGCCAGCAGGAGCCCTTTTGACCACTCGCGGAATAACACCCCAGAGTATTGGGATAGGTGCAGGCAGTACGGTGCCAGGCTCTGAGCACTCTGCATACAAAGATGCAAGCTTACTAGCGGAAGCAGGTCTGGGTATAGCTGCCATGCCACCAGCAGTGGTAACCGGCATTGATCAAGCCAACAGGATTGATCTAGAACAGATGGCTTTGCTGCATGACAGCAGTGCATCTGCTTCAGAGCAGGTCAGGAGCCAAGACATGAGTGCAGGTCCAGTGCAGTATGCTGCTGCCCCTAATGCCACCACCACTCTGCATGCACCTGTTGGTGACATGATGCTGTGTACGGAGCACTGCTCTAGCCCTCTGAAGCGCAATGTGGCCACCTTCAACGGAGGGTATGCAGGAGCGCTCACGGAGACTGGAGAGGTGCAAGAAGCAATGAGCCCTCTGAAAAGGAGCTGCAGGACCTTGCCTGAAGTGCAGGCACCTTTTGCAGCAGAGCGCTGTGGATCGTATCAATCCTCCTTGCCTGCTGCAGCACCTGGTAATGGCGGTGTGGGCTTGGGCTCATCCAGCAGTTCCAATGGACCTGTGCAGGCTTGTGCTGCGTCTTTGGACAATAGGTCGGGACTTGTTCGTCTTACCGGCGATGACTTGGCAGCACGTTCCCCAGCTCAGATGGCAATAGCAGCAGGCACTTCTGCAGAAGCAGCTGATGAGCAACACTCCAACCCATCAGCCTTGTGCTAAGTCTGATTAACCTGGCCCCTGATTTGCAGTGATGATGGACAGCCTCACAGATAAGAGTGATACTGGGTTGATGGGGATGTGATGCATTTACTCTTGCCGACTTCCATGTGTTTGCTGCTTGTTTAGTACATAGGCACTCTGTGTTGACTAGGAACAAGGAAAACAGATGTGTCAGTCAGCAGTGCCAGCCACACTTGCTATTGCCTGCCCCTCTTCATCAGACCGGTGGCTGCTCAGTTCTGTGTGTGAGTACCTGTTAAACTGGCTGGATGGACGTCGGGGCGTTGATGGTGTCATTCCATGAAAAAGTGTGACCTCCTATTGACCACTTATGAGCATTCCTGTTGCTAGACCATGATGACTAGTGTGCATGTTATACTTCAAAGTTGATCAGTGTGCATATCTCAAATCACCATCACAACCATAGGTGCTTGAGGGTCAACATGCATGTCATTGTGTGGCACTTGCCAAGCAGAGGGTGACATGCCATGGTTGACCATCTTGCAAGAGTAAGGAGGTTCTGCATATGCACAATGTGTTTGGCGCATCTTAGTGCGTCTTTGCTTGAGACCTGCTGTGGCAGACAAGCAATCATTGTAGTGGCGTGATCTACTGACATGTTTGCTTCCTACATCATGTTGACTGGTCGCTGTGTGCGGTGATGGGTTTCTCAAACCAGCAGCAATGCAAGTTTCAACCAGCCAGTCCGTCAGCACTTGATGTTTGGCGTGCAGGGGCTGCAGGATAGCTTCTGGTCTCATACATCATCAGGCTTCGCTTCACATGTTGCCTTGAATGGCATCAGCTACTCAGCTGGTGTTTGAATTGGCAGTGTGTGACTTGAATGCCTCCAGGATGTTGAGCACATATGGGGATCTATTCGGATGGTGTGCTCCCATTCAGCAGGTTTTGCAAATTGGCGGCCACAACAGCAGCAGGCAGGATGGGCACATCCACCTAGCTGTCTGGCACAGATCTTTCCTGTGTTTTGGCATGCTGTCATATCGTGCTTCAAGATAATAGGTATTATACCTGCTGTGGAATCCCCACAGCACATGGTGACGCCAGGTTGCATGCAGGCCTTCTTTACTGATTTTGCTGTTTGTGGGCATGTTCCAGACTACTTCCAGAGTCTAAATGAACACTGGGCAGGAGTAATGTGAGTGTCGTACATCAGGTTGAATAGAGCTCTTAATCATGTGCAAAGTTGTCATGTTGCTAGTGGCCAGTTTTTGAGGGTGTTGTTTGCTTGCACAGTCAAATGCCCCTGTACAAGGGGAGTTACACGCTAGACTGTGTTTTTGTTCATACATATGAGTATTTCATTGCTATTGTATAGCCAACTATTGAGTAGAACGCATCAACATTGTTTGTGTAGTGATTTCATCATGAGCTAGTGCAATCCCAGATTGGATGTTGCATCATCTTTATGTTCAATTAGTGACAAAGCGGGGGGTGTGTGTGTGACTGTATGTGGCAGCATAAGCAAGATCTCTACCCCTGTCACCTGAGCTTGATGGGTTTCTTGCATGCACAGCTTGTCGTGTGGCAATCTCCACCGCTTTCAGCTGCAACAGGGAATTGCTGTTACCGTACAGTTATGATGACGCGTATCATGGTTGCTCTCGTTTGTGCTTGACTGCAGCTGTCTGCAGACTATGTTCTGTGTCTGCCTTGTTATGAGTCACTGGCGAAACATGCATGGCATGTCTATGATTGGAGCATCATGGGGTACCAGGTACGCTACAAAGGACCACACACAGTCATTGTTGCACATGCAGTGACCTGGGGATTGGCCGTGCCACGCTTTGATTGTAGCTCAGGTTGTGAAAGAAAGTTTGGCTTGTGCAGCAAAGTTGTGTTTATTGCTGTACTTTACGAGGCAAGGTGGCAATCAGTGCTAACTGAGCGCCGCTCGGTATATGAATCTGCCAGAATGGCTTTGTTGTTATGGCTCGTGGGTAGTTTGCATACTTGGAAGTTGCCAGGCCTGTAATCAGGCCAGACGGACCTGACAATCTGCGGATGTATATGGTGTGTTGCAAGCAGTCACAGGGGTAGCAGGCGGCCTGCTACCATATACTATGTTGACAATGGAGATATGAATGTGAAATTCGTAGGAGGCTGTAAAGCTACATGAGCACTATCGTGTTTCACGTGGAAGTTGCAGCCTGTGATCAATCACATGATTGTGCTGGGAGGCAACTGCTTCAAATGCCCAGGCAATCAAGCCTGGTCAGATCCCCTGCCATGTGTCAATGATCGCAGTATTAGGCTCTTGTGTAATCACCACACAACGCTGCGCATGCAAGCTTGATCATTATGCCCGAGGCGCTGATGAGCCCACCTATGTCTGAAGCTGAGCGCCACTAGTGGACACTGTCCACTGGTTGCTCGGAGCAACCTACCAGAGACATGCCACCGTGGTCAAGCAACAAGACGAAGACAGACAACCATCATGCCCTGTTTTTATAAAACTGTGTGATACTTCTCAATGAAGGCCGATCGACGCATGCGCAGTTGACCTTAACAGACATCGCGCCTAATTTCTATAGGGTACCCATGGTTGCATCAATGAGTGTCACGCAAACCAATGATGAGCTCTACTCCACGAAAACGCAGTTGCTTGAAGGTTGATGATAGAGCCGTTGCAACACTCAACAAGTCAGTGCTCGTAGAGTGCACCATCACGCAACCACATGAAACTGTTTCATCGTATTTGGGAAACATATTTTTCAGATGATAAGCAACTCAACACACTATGATAACACTACAACGCTAGCCTCGGTTTGCTTACTTACCCTTGTGACTGCGACATAATACCTCTCAAAGTATTCAACACTTTTATTACCATATTCGCCGTGTTCATCGGGCTGCCTTTGTCTTTTCGAACCTCACATCGAGTGGAACCAGAAGATGGAACGCCTCTCAGCGTTCCACAGCATTTGCAAGAGTCACAGACATTACAAGCTTTCATCATGCCAGATAACATGCTTTGGAACAGGAACCCAACACTCGTATAGAAGTGCAGCGACGCAGCTGCCCCAACGACGACTGGGACGATTTTCTGCCGTTCCAAGAAGGATTGGTGGCAAAGTCCCGTCGATGGCGATACCTCAAACACAAACTTATAAGGTATGTCTGTGTCCTTTTAGGTGAATGGCTTTGTGGGTAGGAACGCTCTGTAGTGCTTGATGGAACGCTGTCTCGAGCCGCATGCCCGAGTCAGATTAGTTTAAGGACTTCGAGACTTCCACGCAGTTGCAGCAGCCCAAAATTGTGCAGTCATGG
This sequence comes from Coelastrella sp. M60, assembly GCA_001630525.1. Lineage (NCBI taxonomy): Eukaryota > Viridiplantae > Chlorophyta > Chlorophyceae > Sphaeropleales > Scenedesmaceae > Coelastrella > Coelastrella sp. M60. The sequence continues at coordinate 2,643 of LWCB01005984.1, read as the reverse complement.
ACCTAGAATTGATATAAGTACATTAGCAACATGCTTGCGGTCGAAAGCAGCAGAACTGCATGTAGCAACTGGCCCGATAACCAGCAACTCGTCGGGCACCGCGTGATTAGTGGCGCAAGTGCTTACGGACTACGTAAAAAGCTTGTTGGTGGATGTCCGCGGGTGCAGGATGTGCAGTACGCAACTCTCCTTAGCGAAATGGCGTATAGAGCTGTGGATTGCGGAGATGAAGCAAGCTGGAGATCTGCCAAACAGCTTATTGAATCAGAAGTTGGCTGCTCCTTACCGAATGTGCAACGCCATAAGTCTGGAGGCCAGCGGTGGGTTGATGGCGAGGTCAACGCAGTTGCAGTTGGTGCTCGGCGCTCTGTTGCAGACAGCTGCTCCTCTGCTTTCACAACATATTACTTTGAGATTTTATGAATGCGATGCATGCACATGCCGTCCACCAGCTCACAGGTGGGAACAGGTGGATCTTGGCCTGATTGCACAGTACACATAGAGAGCAATGTGAGTGCTTGTAGCCCTGTACATCAGGACAGTGGTGGGCGAACTATTTGGATGCAAAGATGACTGGTGTTTAGATTGTACTCTTTGACCTAGCCGTCACAGTAATATCCGGCAACTCTACTCATCAGGCTTCTAGTGGGTGCGTGGAGCAGGATGCTAAGCTGTAGTGAGGTTGCTGGCAGTGCTCACTTTTTGCTTGGAACTCTCCTGATGCAGATATTTGGTTGCAGAGACGGAGTGTGCGGTCTATGTGGCGTTTCAGGGCACCAAACATGTCACAGACTGGCTGGCAAATCTCAACTTCATCCACGCACCTGTGTGGCACCGGCAGTCACATTCTCACAACAGAAGAAGCCCTGAGAACTCTCAGTGTCTGTCAAACAGCTGCAGCAGAAGCAGTCAAAGCGGCAACAACACAGCCAGGGCACACGTAGGTTTCATCCGCCGTGCCAACCAATCAGCCCTCTCAATCAGCGCAGTGCACAAATCTGCAGCTGCTGCAGGCAAACGTCTGGTACTCACTGGCCACTCTCTGGGTGGTGCAGTGGCTACACTTACAACCGTACAACTGCTGAGGTCTCTGCACACTGCTGGGTCAGCTGATGGTAGCAGCAACAATGATCCTGATCCACAGATTCGTTGCATTAGCTTTGCTACTCCAGCAGTCGCCAACACATCACTGCTGCAGGAGGTCACTGAAGCTGGCTGGGACAAGTATATCACAAATATTGTTCTGCCAGGTGCGTTACATTTGTAGTTGATGCAGTGCAACACTAAGGCAGACTCTTCAGTACACCCTCAGGACTACTTCAGATTACGTCTGCACCCATCACAAACTATGATGTACCTGAGTCCACCGTTTGTAATTTGAATATGCATAGAACGCTGTACTTGTCAGCTTCATCGGAAGTATTGCTGTATTGCCCCTGCAGAAGACCCAGTGGTACCCTTTGTCAACCTGCTGCTGAAAGCACCTGCGTACCCACAGTCAGCTGAAGACAACACAACTCAGCGTTGCAGCAGTGATGTTTACAAGGCTGCAGAAGCAGCAACGGACGCCTATGCAGCCGTCAGCATGGCTATGAGCTCCAGTACGGCAGCACTGTCAAGAAGCAGCTCCTCAGAGAGCTTCAGCTTGGACTCTGAGCAGTATGTACAGCAGCGGGCGGGTGTGCTGGAGGCCTCGGGAATGGCTTGCTGGAATGACACCTGGCAGCCACACAGCAAACTGGGCCAGTTCAGCTCTGCTGTTCAATTGTCCTCAAGAGCCTTTAATCCCATTCTGTCAGCTGCAGCTCAAAGCAGTGATGAATTGGCGGGCTGGTTGGCCGCTGCTCAAGGGACTGCACAGCAGCAACGGCAGGCTTTGTATCGCAGCTTGAGTGCTGATAGTTCTGACCTGAGGTATTGCTACAGCAGCGGCAGCTTGCAGAGTTTGCAGTCAGGTGTTTCTGACTCCAGTGGCTGGAGCACCTCGGACTCTGTGGACAGCTTGGCATCTTATGCTGGCAGGTTGGAGACTGACCAGCAAGCAGCATGCTCATCATCAAGAGAGTTGTTGACAAGCAACACCTCGGATGCTGCTTACTCATTATCGGACACCACAGGGCCGCCCCATCCTGTGCTGCAACCTTCAACAGCCAGCCGTCTGATTCAGCGCATGTCTAGGTTCAACTTTTCTAAAGCCAGGCTGGCAGTGATCACAGGGGCTCTGGCAGCTGGTATGCGCTGTGCAGCGGCACTGGCAGCACCCCAACTGCTGAGTCAGCATGCAAGCCTTGTCAGCATGTTGCCTGGGGCTCTCAGCACACCCCTTGCAGTTGTTGCAGTGCAGCTGGTGGGGACCTTCTGGCTCAAGTCTGCCTTGCCTGTGACACATCCACTAGGACAGCAATGGGTCATGACAGGCAGCGGCATTGAGCAGGTAGCAAAGCCTCTGAAAGCTTACCCAAAAGCAGCTCATGACCTTGGACTTCAGCAGCTGGGAGGATTTGCACCAGGCCACAGAATGATTGCCTACCGCAGGAGACTGGTCAAACTCATGCAGAAGCAGTCTCTGCAGTAAGAAATGATACGAGATGACCTCACAAGCAGGCTGCTGGCTACACAGCACAAATGAACAGAACAGCGCTG
>LWCB01005979.1:0-21216 GCA_001630525.1 Coelastrella sp. M60 | reverse complement strand
AGCCATGCCACTCAACCAAGAGCAACTGCGACAGCAACAAGCAGCTGCTGCTGCTGATCAGCCAGTCACACGCAGTGAATTGGCAGCACTCATGCAACAAGGCATCACAGCAGCACTTGCCAACCTGCAGCAGCAGCACCGCCAACCTCGACCCCAAGCCAGACCTAGGCCCAGGCCCAGGCCCAGACCTGCCCAGCAGCAGCAACAACAAGCTAGGGTCAGGCCAGCTGGTCACAACAGCAGGAGGTAGGGACAGCTGCAGTAGCGGCAGCAGGCTTTTCTGAGGTCAAGCAACGACAGCAGCAGCGAGGAGGAGAAGAAGAAGAAGAAGAAGAAGAAGAAGAAGATGATTATGATAATAATGATGATGTCCAAGTGCAGGATGTAGATGCACAGATGACACCTGAAGCAGTTGATCTCACAGAGCAGCAGGTAGAACAGCAGGACGATGAGGTAGAAGCAGAAGAGCCACTCACTGTGGAGGCTCTCCAACAACGCCGCAAAGCAGCAGAAGATCTTCTTGGGCCCTTCATCACTGCACTTACTGCTGCTGCAACATGGCTAGCTAGCACCCAGGGGCAGCAGCGGGTGGCAGCAGCAGCAGCAGCAGTCGGCACTCGCCACCAGGCTGAAGATTTGTTGGTTGGTGTGGTGTGGCTGCAATATCAGGTGTTGAGGGTGTTGCTGTTGTCAGATGCCCAGCTGCAGAATGTGTTGCAGTTTGTTGCTGGTGGTTTGGAGACCTCACTGGTGGAGTATGCTGCTGAGGCACTGAAGAAAGCTACTGCTGCATTTACTGCTGCTGCTACTGCTGGCCCTGCTGCTGCCAGTACTGCAACAGCGGCAGGAAAGGGACTGAAAGCTGGTGGCAATGCACCAAGCACTGCTGCTGCTGCTGCTGCTCAAAGTCGCAGAGGCGGCAGCAAACAGCAGCACTTGCACGTCCGGGGTGGTGGTGCGGCTGCTGCTGATTGTGCTTTGTTGGCGTACGACTGCCGCTACATGGGTGATGCTCTGGCAGAAACAGTGGGGTATGTGGTCAAGCACCTCTGAGAGCACCATGACATAGAACCACTCAAAGCTAAGTTTGTACCCAGTCCAGGTTGTTGTAGTCACTATGGTTTGAGTGCTGTCCTTGTGATGTTTGCTCTGGCAGCTTAATCCAGCCTCAGAAGCTTCTTATCCACAGCTGGATGCCTGTGAAGCGCAATTGTTACCCAGCTATTATGGTAGTTAGCAGTAAAACCATGACTGTTAGAAGGTCAAGTGAGGATGGCAGAAGTACCTAGTGCTCCCAGTGATGTTCAGCAGCCGGGCTTTCCGCAAGAGTCTGTTTGGTATGACGTCCCTACTCTGCTGGAACTGCTGCATAGAAAGGATGTCAACACAGTGCCCATATGCAGCTGTGTTTGTGTCGCAGCAAGAGCACGTATTCAGCACCTCAGCAGTGTCAGAGACAGGTTCAAAGACATTCTTTGGTAGATCCGCATTGTGCATTCCAACTACAGTAGTAACTGAGTAGCGGATACTATCAGTGATCATCATAACTGCAACTCGCTGCTGTCACTCTGAGGTCGCTGCTGTCACCAAATTTGATGACCGCATCGTTCTGTGGGCAGCATATAACCATGCAGTAATGTCTCTTTGCACCGTGCAAATGATGATACCACTGCTGCCAAACACGTCATGTGAATGGACTTGGCAGAAGATTAGGTTCAGCTTTCATTGTGTTGTGACCTTGCTTGCTGTTATGGCGGAAAGAATTGATTGTGAACTACAGCAAGTGAGGAAGTCGGCAAAAGATTCTTCTTCATGGTGTACTTCCAATCCGCAGCATGCATACAGCAGAATTGTGTAGCCTACGGCTTGCCAATCGGATGGTTTGATGACTGAGGACGTGTACTACAAGCGGCTTGCACTGCGTGTGCACTTGATGTTTCTGCTGAGTGTGTGTGGTTTTGTGTGGTTAGCCAGATTAGCAGGTTGCTTGTTGTTACTGTGTCCTGTTGCTGAGGCTTATGTTTTGCAGATAGTAGTTTCAAGACTCACAACTGCTGCCAACTTATAGTGTGCCTTGTCAGGATCTGCTTGCATCATTGTCTGCTGTGATAATCATGTTTTGTTGTGTGTTGATGAACTAGGTAGCAATAGTATGTAGTGCCAGCATCAGGAAATATGTTATGCTCTTGTCGTTTTCACGGGTGAGCGGTTTGCTGTTCCATGCAAATGTGGATATATGCAAGTCCATTGCTTTGTTGGTAGCTCGCATGTGTGTGCTTTTCTGCTTGTGATTCTTGGTGATCTTTCCCAGTGGTGCATCAAGAGCAGCAACAATCAAGACCCAGACCACAGACTAGTTTGCATCACACAGAGCAATCATTGGCATCCCTGCTGTGCTGCTGCCTTCCAAGCCAGCAGTACAGCATTAAATGTGGCCTTTCCACACTGCTATAGCTGACGCTTCGGCTTGTGTCATTTTGTAGTAAACCAGCCTGGACAAAGACGGTCTTTGGGTGGTGCATTGGCCAGTTTTGGCATTTCGGTGCTTGCTGAGAGCTGCTGTTTATGTGACTACATGATGCTTCTGCTGCGATCAGAGTAGGTTTGGACAAGTGATAATGGTGAAGCGCTAGCTAGTGTGGTTACCATTGGAAGCAAAAGTTGCGGCTGGAGTCCGGTCTGTAGATGCTTGAACTTCAGCGACCTGTATTAGTTGACTGTACAAGCAACTGCAGTGCATGCATTAATCCTTACGGTTGCTACCAGTGGTATCTGTATTAGTACACATATCTCACAGGTGTGGTCCATGCATATTGTATTGATGATCCCCAGCCTTTCAAGTCTTGCTGTTGTGGATCTGCCATGTAGATGCTTGCTTTCCTGAGAGAAGGTATCCCATCATGGCAGAACGGTTCTGAAGCATTCTCCTTAGGTGCCAGCCTGGCCCTCCTTGGCAATGAGTTGCCAGCGGTGTGCAATAGTTTCTGACTCATTAAGGCATGGGATCATTTCATGCCTGACAGCAAGCTGGCAGCTTGTGGTGATGTATGAAATGATGTTGCAATACTGCCTGTGGCAGCAGTAGACGTTGCAACGAGAAAAGCTGAGCAGAAGGTTCAGGGGTTGCTGATGTTGTCGTGAGCAGTGACGATGAAGGTGGTGCTACCAGGTGGCACCGTGGTGTGGCTCACTGAGCAATGCATGAGGTTGAAGCCGCAGGGTTCGAGTGCTACTGGAGTGGCAGTCACTGCCACTGTGGCTGCTGGTAAAGGGGTGTCAGGTCTTGTGCAATGATCCACTCAGTGTACAGGCTGTATGATGTACTTGCGATGTGTGCTCTAAGTGAGACAGGCATGATGTTTGTTCAACTTGAACAGCCTTGAAGGCTGGACTTGGCTGCTCCACAATGGACAAATGCAGGGCTTTGCGGTGTGGCTTTGACCAGCTTCATCCTCGTAACCTGCCAAAGTGTTGCAAGAGTATCACATAAGACAGACGTCCGCTTGGTTTCAAAGTTGCCAGGTACAAGTCGGCTTAGCATTGCAGCGCAAAACTTTTCAGGATTAAGCACCCTTGCATATAATGCAATGAATTCATGATCATGTTGGCTTGGTGACCCCAGATCAGCTTGCGGATTGATGGTTCCCAACTGTACAGCAACGCTAACATCATTTCATTCTACGTCCAGACCTGGCGGGTCCTCACAGCAGAGGCAACCTCCCAAACTGTGCCACATCCGGAATACAACTGCTGCAGTACTGTACCCAGCCTGGGAGTCACTTCCAGCTGGAGTAGCCTAATTGCTGACCAAAGACCCGCCAAAAAGTTGTGTTGTATATATATATAAACTACCCATCAGCCATAGCAATATTGCCATCGGCCCCGCGCCCCATTTCAGAAGCGGACATTCCATGCAGTGTGCTTCCAGCAGTATGCTCAGACAAATTTCTAATCTTCAAAAAGTTGTGTTGTGTTATCCACAGTGCGTATGGTTTTTGAAAGCCTGCACAAAGCAGGAGCCCCCGGCTTGCCGTGTTCAACTTTACTCCCCCTGGGCCAACTGGAGTTGGCAACTAGGTTTCAGAAGCCTGCACAAGGTTGGGGCACCTGCTTTGCCGTGTTCAATCTTACTAGTCAGCCGCAACTCTGTGGTGGCACCTCGCCTACAACACCCAAGGCTGCAAAGTAGCCATAACAACCGTAGGGACTGTGCTCGCCTATGGTACCACCAGTGCACTGGCACGGGATGCACGCATACCATGCATAAAGCAGCAGATGTTGTAGAAATGCCATCAGTAAGGTCCCAGCCCATCTTCAAGCTGTCTCAGAGAGGACAAGGTTACAAAAAAAGCTTGCACTAAACATGCCCGGTCACCATTGTTACAAACAAGTCACCAAAGTCAGCAACAGGCAAAGTCCAAGTCAGTGTTTGAACCACCCATCAGCCACGGCTGATGGCCATAGCAACTTGCAGTGTTGAACAATCCCGTACAAACTTACCGATCACTGTGCAAGACAGAGGTTGATGCAGTGTCTGTTTGCTCATATATGATAGCATTTTATGTCTGCACAGGCTTTCCTTTGAACTCACTCAGAACAGGTGTAGCTGTAGCAATCGGTGCAACAACACCAGACAACCACAACTTAACCTGCATTCAAGCCTGAGCAGCACGCAAGGCAACGCCATCTTAACAGGCCATTCCCAGGTATGACATACACTGTCCACCTGTACCTGTTCTGCCTTGTGCGACCCTTATAGGACATATGTCCTGCCAGTGTGCCAACAACATGGTACCCCTATTGATGTGTCCACTAGACTACCACCACTGGAAGCGACCTTTGGCTGCTACTGCACCTTGAGTCACTCTCCTTTACCCGCCATACTGCCTGCACCACCTGCGCCTACATTGCTATCACCAGCCGGTAAGTGACCCAGGTCCTCGTACATTGCCTTGATCAGGTGCTCATACGCACTGCGTGCTACCGGCCGCTTCAACTTGAATGTAGGTGTCAGTAAGCCATTCTCCACTGTGAAGGGCTCAGGTACCAAGGTGATTGACGCTACTTGCTCAAAGCCTCGTAGCTGAGCAGCTTTGCCTTCTTGCATCATGCTGTGCGTTACTGCATGGATGACTGCCCGCTCACGACATAGGGATGGAATGTCCTGTACATAAAAACAAACAAATCACTTCATTGGTCGGATAACGTGTCTGCTTATGAAGTAGACCCAATAGATCGGACTATGATTGGCAAATGAACAACTTGGCCTACACACAAGTTATATCCCTTGCAGATACAGCCATACTCTATGACCCAACCAGACAACGAAGTGTGGTCATCAAAGCAAATGGCTTGACAGCTTGAGCCGCTGGAGGTGTGAATTCTGGGAGCACCCACCTGTGGTAAGCTTCTCTCCCTTGCCCAGGGTAAGAGAGTCTCTGGGTCTGGTACCACCACAGCTACCAGCTGAGGCATCAAGCTATCACCGTAGACAAAGGACTGAAGAACCAGAGGACTCCTGCAGCACACATTACCATAAGCTGTGTGAACGACATATCACACCAATATGAATCCAAGTCATATCATGGTGACTGTTAGCGACCAACTCATTGAGTACTACAGGTGCTTCAGTTCCAGTAGCCACATATGTCGATCGACAACTGCATATGTTACTTAATTCGCACCTCTGATACACATTCTCTATCTTTTCTGGCGCAATGTACTCTCCTTGTGCCAGCTTGAAGATGTTCTTTTTCCTGCAATAGCAGCACACACATGACGGACAACCTCAACGATTGCAGCAGTCGCACATAAAGGTGAAAGGACAACAAAGCAAAACAGAACAAGCAGCACTGACATACAACAGCGGCAATGGGCGTGACTAAGCACGCTGTCACTGCTGAGCAATTGCCTGCATCACTTTGTGAGATTGCGGAAGTGACTGGTACCGGTTTTGCATACACCTCGATGCATTGGTGCTTGAAAACCCAGCTAATGCTTTTTTAACAAAGGGTTGAAGCAGGCGGTGGTACTAGCAGCCACCTTTCCTTGCCTCGAAGCAACCCCCACCTGTCAATGATCTTGAGTCGTCCACCAGGCAACCACATCCCCACATCACCTGTGTGGAACCAGCCATCAGCATCAAGCACCTCTGCTGTTTGAGTTGGATCCTTGTAGTAGCCCTGGAACACCGTGGGACCTCGTACACAAATCTCTCCCCTACAGCAGGAGCAGAAACAGCAGCAAACTGGTTGGCACCCTGAACATCCAAACGCACAACTGCACATGACGCTTATGGCACTTATAGAACTGGCTAAGCATGCATTGCTTGCTCGGAGCAGCAGCGCGTGTGGAAAAATTCTGGCCTACCTGGAATGAGGCTGATCACTTGTGAGGTAGCTCATCTCTGGAATATCCACAAGCTTGACCTCACAGCACGGCAGTGGAGCCCCAACATGTCCAATAGTGGGGTCGTCTGTGCGTGTTATACTGATGGTGCAGCTCGTTTCAGTCATGCCGTAGCCCTCAAGAACATAGCAGCCAAAGCATATCCGCAGGAACATCATCACTTCGGAACTGATGGGACTGGCTCCTGCAGGTACGTACAACCAGTAAACGGAGAGTCAAGAAGCTGCAGTGCTGAAGTTGTAGAATGTCCAGTCAGCTCTTGAAACACTGCAGGCACACTATGCATGCATGCATGCATGCAAACAAAACCTGCAAGATGCGCTGTACAGCAGTTTGAGCAGACATGTTGTGGTTGTGTCATCAAGACCGGGCACAGCTGTCAAGGGATCACCTGTGGTCATGTATTTGACCTGGCCGCCAACTCTGTCACGGATTTTGCTGAACACCAGCCTATCCCAGAGAGGCCCCCACTTGCCTCCAGACATATCTCCTGCAGGACACAAGCAGACACAAACGTATTTCACTGCCTTGCAGCTGTGTCCCACAGCAGTCAGCTCATGGTGCTCACCAGCAGCTTATAGTGCACAGCTGTAGATGCACGCTGAGAGCTTGAGCATGCAGACAAGGACCTGCAGCGATATGTTGTACAACCTTCCATGCAAGAGGCTTCAACATGCAAACAGTCCAGGAGCTGCAGCAACATGGTGTACAACCTTGCATGCAGGAGGCTTCAGTATGCACACAGTCATACCTGATTCCAAAGCAGCCCTCTTTGAGGCATATGCCTTCTCAAACAGCTTCCTCTTGATGGGGTTGGCTTCACGCATTGTGGCCATGACACGGTCATAGATGCGGTTCCAAAGCCTGGGTACTGACACGAAGATGTTGGGCTTCAGGGCCTGCAACACAACCATACCGCAGAGCCACAAGCCATGACATGCAGACAAGAGCTGCGTATATAGGTTGCTGGTGGTGACAGTTAAGGACATAAACTTGGAATGTGATCATCACCCAAGACCAAGACTGCAAAAGCTTCTGCATTGAGCAGTTTATATACAGCATGTACATTCTCTTGGTACTGGAGTACAGCACTGCTAGCTGGGCATAGCAGGGACTCCTTTGCTGTAAGCTGCCAACTTCATGTGCTATCCTGCTTGCACATCCAGCTGCAATCCCTGCATGGCTAGATGAGAGCCAGCTTGCTGGGTTTCAACCAAATCAAATTCACTCACCAGGACATCATCCAACAGTTCCTGCACATTCCCGCTGTAAAATCCCACACTTCCACCCAGGTGTACCGCCACAGTCATGTTGTTGCGCTCATAAATGTGTGCTAGTGGCAGGTAGCTGATGTGCTTGTCTCCTGGCATCCAGTCCTCAAGGAGCTCACACGTTCCTGCTGCATCTGCTATCAAGTTGGCATGACTGAGCACGGCACCTGCATGCGCAAGACAGGGAACACACAGCAGTCAAGTGATGGGGCTGTCCTTCAGTAGCTTGGTGCACTAGGTGCCCTTCAAGAACGGGCGGGGGGTAGACTGTACATGCGTGCAGGGAAAAAAGTGCATGCACGACTTGAACCCAGACATGGCTACGAAGTGACCTCAGCCTTTATGCTATCAATTTTCAACACGATATAGATGAGCAAATGGGATCTGCACAATAATGGTTGCATGCTTCTGTGCTTGGACATCACAGTACACCTGGAGGATGTACACCATCAATAATCACAAAAGCACACCCCCAAACGCTTCACAACACACTCCTATTCCAATGACACACACAGTCATCTCTTGGTGTCTTGCTGTGTTCACCTTTCCGTGTTTTGAGTAACATGGGGCATCCTTGACTGCCAACCAAAGCTACATTTTGTCACCACACAGATAAACCGCACGTGCACACAGCTCACCTTTTGGTGTTCCTGTAGTGCCACTGGTATAGCAGATGGTGGCAATGTCACTTGGTCTTGGTGGCACGTGAGCACGAGGATGTCGCCTGCCCAGAGCCTCCACCTGATCAAGAGTGACTGTCCTTGCTGACACTCCTGCCGGGACCTCAGGGAGTTGAGATGAGCTAGCACCCCACACAATCTGAGCAAACAACAGCACACAGTCGATGAACTCAGCACTGCGCTCAACTTCTGGCACTATAAGATACGCAACAAGGGTGATAGACCCAGTCACTATCTATTGGCCAGAAAGAACAGCTGGACACCTGTATATTGCATACAACAATGGGTCCATCAAAGGTGCATAACGCTGAACCACCACAGAGCAGTTTAATTGCACTTGTGCAGCACCACCATCACTCACCAGCAGCTTGACAGTAGGACAGCGTGGCAGACAGCTCAGTATAGTGGGTAGCACAGCTGCGCTGCAGCCTACTGCTGATAGCTCAGCATGGTTGCAGATGTACTCAACAGCATCTGGCCCCAACGTGTCATACAATGGCACACTGACCATGCTGTAGGCGTGTGCAGCAGCATCTAGTAGGACCCACTCCTTGCAGTTCACACTGTACAGCCCCAGCATGGATTTAGGAGTGATGCCGAGCTGCAGCAGACCTGACCCAAGTGATGTGCGGATGTCTCCTGCCTGTGGTGCAGTAGACACAACAGAGGACAATAAGGTGACTTGCAGCAGGGCAGGACCCTGCAACTTCCTATGCAAATCTCGAACGGCTACAGCTGTATGCAACTACTGCTGACTGGAGCAAAGGTGTCAGGCAGTAAATCTGACCATAGAATCATGTATCGCACACTGCAATGGAACAGGCACACTGGGTCAAAGAGAAGGCATGCTTTCAGTGGGGTACCTGAGAGTATGTTAGCCAAGTGTAGCTGCTGAGGTTACCGTTGGCATCCCTCTTCCTCCAGCCCAAGGCAGGCACCTGCAATACGAGTGCAGCGATTGTACTCATGGTGTAACAATGGCATGCTGCAGCAGATGCACTGGACTTGACCAGGGCGAAACATGCCCTTGTCACTAGCAAACTCGGCAGGTCAAAACGCCTGAGCTCTTCCGTGGCTGTACTCCGCTGAGTACACTGGCTTTGACGCCTTGCTTTGCTGCATGACATGTAGAACCCATGCTTGGAACATAGGCCTGCTGCATTCTATGCAGGCCTAGAGGCAGGGATATTGTACTGAAGGTGGTACAAGTGCAAAGCTGCTGCATGCCATGTCTGCCAGTTTACTAATGTGACAGTTACTAACATCCATCAACCTACATGAGGATAACGTGCTACCGCAGTTTCCCAATTGTCGTAAAGGGTGAAAACATCTTCATCTGGAGCCTGGAAATTGCTCAGCAACTTGCGTGGCGACATGGCACTCCTGTGACAACACTCAGGCTTCAGAATAACCAAAGGTAATCAAAGCACGCACAAGGATTGTTTGCGCACCTGTACACCTGCCATGGTCCATCGGGCTGCAGCTTCTCGGGCAGAGGTACAGCATACTCGGGACCCTCCTGCATGAGCTGCTGCATACTTGCATCACTGGTCTGGCCAGCTGTAGGAGATGACTGCAATACTCTTGACTGCTCTGCAAGCATATCGACAGTGATCTGTCCGGCAAGCTGATTTGCCAGCACATCCAACCGTCTGAGAGCCTGCGAATCATCCATGCTTCACGGTGTGCTCGCTCAATGCCTCAAACCATGTAATAACCCAGACCGATATCACCGTTGATGCACACGACCGTTTGCTGCCCAGCTTGCGGAGTAAGTTGGCTGACTCACTGTTATGTTAGTCTGTGACTGTGTCACACCTCTGGACTCAGCGATAATGCCCAACAACCCGTCAATACAGTATTTGAAGTTGCTAATATCAAAGGACGGGCACACGTAACAGTGCGGTGAGCTTGAGCTCAAGATCCCTGGACGCAGCAGCTGTTGATAACATCTTCCTATGTTTGTATGAAGATGAATCATCGAGTGCATCTTGTGCCTAAAGTCGTAAGCTGCTCTTCCTAGCGCTGCAACTCGTTGCTTTCGCAGCGCGCAGAAGCCACCACCTCAGCGTGTAGAGTGCTTTGTGGTCACGCAACAGGACGCACGTTTGATTATTTCAGCAAGATCGTAGTGTAGCTCGAAGTTCAAAGCAGGCGCCCAGGTGGCCTGCAACGCCAGCCGTGCCCTGAGGCGGCAAGGACAGGTCGGTGCACATCTGGCATGGCTTGTTTCTGCGCAGCAATGCTCTTCACATGTTGATCTGTACGCCTGAGGCGCATCTTCAGGGATAGCAGGCAGTTCCTGCAACGCAAAAGCAGCTCCTCTCTTGATGATGACAGTAAAGTATAGTGAACAATGTAGGAGGGCAGTAAGTAAGCACACAGTCAGCAAGAAAACATGTAATCATGCAGCAAGCGTGCAAGTGGCACAAAACAGCGATCAGGGCCGCTGTTATTGGTACTGAGCACGCTGAAATGTACAAGATGCAGTCTTCAGACCCTTCCGGAATGTTTACCGGCGCATGCTTGCAGGCAGTGACAGTCGTCAGCAGCAAGTAGTAGCCCCCCAAGGGTGGCAGTAGCAGTCAATTAGCCAACATGCCTCAAAACGAGCATATCGAGCTGCACCGCAAGCGCTACGGTCGCCAGCTTGATCATGAAACTAAGAAGCGCAAGAAGGAAGCACGTGAGGTGCACAAGCGTGCAGAGTATGCCAAGAAAGCGCTGGGTCTGAAGGGTAAGATGTTTGCCAAGAAGCGGCATCAGGAGAAGGCCATGATGAAGAAGACAATAGCTATGCATGAAGAGAAGGAGCAGAAACACAAAGCAGATGATGGAGCACCGCAGAATGCTTTGCCGGCTTATCTGCTGGAGCGTGATCAGGTGTGTGTGTGACATGATGCTGCTCTTACAAGACCGACTCTCAGGAACATTGCCAGCAGAGCACATGTCATGATTTGCAGCAGTAAAGCTGTTGTCAGGCTTTGTAGTCCTGTGGGATGTACATACTGCTCAGCAGGGTCATCAGAGAATGTGTTCAGCAATAGTGCAAACAAATGTTCAAGCGAGTCAGCTCAAGTTGACCAGATGCTCGCTGTGCGATCGCCAGGTTGACCGTGCCAAGGTGTTAAGTAATACAATCAAGCAGAAACGCAAGGAAAAGGCTGGAAAGTGGGAGGTGCCATTGCCCAAGGTGAGGTACAATACAACCCCTGCAACTTGCTGCGGGGTCTCTTTGCATTGCCTGCATAGACAAAGCAGCAACTGCTGTTGCTTGCAGCTTTGTACTGTTGTTTGCAGCAGCACACAGGAGCAGGACATGCAGCATTTGCGATATGTTACACCACCTTGGTTGTCATGCAGCGCACTCAGCACAGCAGTCATGCAGCTGATGAACTTGTTTTTGTGTCATCATGTTGCTCGAGCACCAGTTGGTTGCTTCTTCACGAACCATTCCTTATGTGCTTGCTGCAACCAGCCCTGGAGCTTCCCACTTTGGCTTTGCACAGTTCCAAGCTGCATGTGTATTGCATATACTCGCAGGTCCGCCCAGTAGCTGAGGATGAAATGTTCAAGGTGTTGAAAAGCGGCAAGCGGCAGAAGAAGAGCTGGAAGCGCATGATCACCAAGGTCACCTTCGTAGGACCTGGCTTCACACGCAAGCCACCAAAGTACGAGCGCTTCATCAGACCAACTGGTGAGTTGCACACACAGGAGGTGGTACCTATCTGCAGTGATTGTCTCGAGTTGCACCAAAGTGTGAGCAAAGTGTGAGCCACTTCACATAGCATCTGGTTCACAGCATGTTGTCATGCAAGTGCAGCTACAAGTTGCGACGTACTGAAGGATTCTACGTGATATCAGTGTTGCTGATCCGATTACCATTCATCTACTTGCTGCACTTCTCAATCACCATGCAGGTCTGCGTATGAATAAAGCTCATGTAACGCACCCAGAGCTGAAGGCCACCTTCAATCTGGACATAATTGGTGTCAAGAAGAACCCCAACGGAGCCATGTACAGTAGCTTAGGAGTCATAACCAAGGGAACTATTATAGAGGTCAATGTTAGTGAGCTGGGTTTGGTGACACCAGGAGGCAAGGTGGTGTGGGGAAAGTATGCACAGGTGAGAGGAGGGGGGGCTACTGTTGCAGAGCACAGCAGTTGCGTATTGTCCAAGTTGGGTGCCTTTGTTCGTAGTTTTGACCGGGTTGAGGGGCTGACAACAGTGTGTGCAGCAGAGTCTGTCCTGCGCCAGCCTGACCACTATCTCTGCAGGTGCGACAAGGCGCTGGCAGGGTCAGACTGATGTTGTGTATCAGTGAAGTTCTCAATAGTTCTGCCGTGCGTGTGATGCTGCAAATGTCTGTGTTGGCAGTGAAGCCAGCTGTAGAGAGTTGATGGAGTGGTGATGTCGTGCCATACAGATGCCCAACTTATGCCCTGTTTTGTTGTTTCTGTTTTGTTGTTGCAGGTCACAAACAATCCAGAGAATGATGGTTGCATCAATGCAGTTCTGCTGGTGTAAGCTTGCTTGCGAAACAGCAGATAAGGCCTACAGAGGCAACAGCGCGCCCACCAAAGCAGATAATAGCAGCTGGCTGCAGTATGTGTCGCGCTGCCGGTGCAGTTCACAGTGCGCTTGGCAGTCAAGCAGATTGGGCAGCTGGGGCGCTGCAGACAATGCATGTTCCTTGCACGAACAAGCACTCACCAGATGGCTATGCAGCTCTCTGTCTGGATGATGAGCATCAGCAATGATACGACCACACTACTTGCTACTGATGACATGATGCAGTGTCACTTGTTGTGAGGCTCTTGGCTAGTGCTGCTGCAAACAGGCAGGCTCACATTTCTACATACCCTGGTGGTACCACCAGAACAGAATGCAGTATGAAAGAAAGTTTGGCTCATGCAGCACAGTGAATGCAATGCTGGCTGATAAAACAAGCAACTGCTGCAGTATGTGGCCCAAAAGGACACCTCGGCTCAGCAGCGTATCAAACGCATAACCATGTGCTGTCGTCTTCATGAACAATTTTCTGTGTGTGCTATCATGTTTCTTATCAATGCAGCATCAAAGATGCAAGGGTTACCAGATGCTGCTGAACAAATATTGGGTGATTGTGATGTTAACTCAAACATTGTTCGGAACAATCATTGTCTGTCACTGACATGGCATGTTGTAACTCGTTGTATCGTTTTTGAAAGGCAGCTGATTCCTCACAAATGATGCGCTTGCCCTCCGGTTGTGGTGACATCAAGGGTGTATCAGCCTACAACTGCCAGCTCATTCAGCCTACACTACAAATTAGCCCGGCATGATGCAACAAATGCAGTGTGAGAGTTGCCAACGTCGGTTCCAAGCTGAAATCAATATCATAGGAGTCAAACATTTATGAGAGTGGCCACCAACCGGCGGTCACATATTACAAAGGCTTTCAAGCAGTCAAAGGTCGCATCTTGCCAACCCATATGGTGGGCTAAGTTTTACTATGGTGGTACCAGAGGTACCGTACTTCTCGCATAACATCATGTACCGTTCGTAGCAAGAGAGTACCTGGGATAACATGTTGATATGTAAAGCTGAATAATCCACCTTGCGTATCGCAGGTTTGCAGCAGTCGTCTGCGAAGTGGCCTTGTATAAGAAACATCGCAGCACCAACAAAGCACATCATGAGCACTACCATTTTGGTTCTCAAGCTACTTCATCTGCTGTCAAAGATATGGGCAGGTAAGCAACATATAATGGTGTATCATTGCATGATCATTGCATGACTTGTGCTGCGCAGCCTTGCAGGCTTAGCGTGCTCACCAATGTTGGGTATCCTCGGTAAGGCGGTACCAAGGGCTAGCCTGCAGACTCAGGATCGCGACTGGCAAGCTATTGCCACCTCTTTCTGATGTTTTAAGCAACGCTGAAGTAGTTAAAGTGAACGAAGTCTTGTTTAGGTGAGGCTGCACAAGTTATAAATATAGTACGTGCGAAGTTCGTAGTGCAAAGATGATATATACAGACCGAGTAGAGCGCTTGACCATCTCTCGTAAGGTACACTAACATCTTGCATAGTTTTACTGTTTATTTATATCATCAACACCGTATACCCATGTGTCGTGTTCCTTGGTTGCTCTCATAGCCTCTGCGTCGGTTCAGCTGCTATGTCTGAGAAGGCACTTATCTTATTCAACGTAATGTGCCTGGCCTGTCGGACAGTCTCCTATCGATGCAAAAAAAGTTTAATGATATTTCTATACTGTATGCAGCGTAGTACACAGCTATCTAGCAACTAAAATGGTGACCAGTCTAGCACTACTCCTTCTTATCGGTGTCGTGCAGCATGCGTCTTGTACATCCAGATATAGCATTGCTAGCAACTTCATCAACATCTCAGGTGTGTCATCTGGCTCCCCTCCTCCTCTTGAAAACCTGTGACAGCAGAAGCAACGCCTCTTTGTGCTGTCAGGCCACCGCAGCCCTGGCGTTCTTTGAGATCAAATGCTTGACTTGTGTTTGACGCAGGCAAACAAAGTGGAAGGTCCCTTGTGCAGGTCGCTGCCTCTACTACCCCGTCAACAAGCGGTAAGGGCTTTTGTCAGCCAACTCAACGCGTTCTATGTATAGATTGTTTTGTATATTCATGTACGGTTAAGGCAGCATGCACCGCACCAAGTGTTGGCGCTTGCAACCAGGAGATGGCCAGCTTTTAAATCGCCTGCTGTTTGCCACCGCAGGTTCTCCAGTCATTCCAGGTCAATACATAGTTGTGTTCCAACATCAGGCAGGCCCAGCAGACGCAGCAGCACAGATGCTAGTGGCCGAAGTTACTTCCACAATGGCCAAGCAGGCTGTTTTGCAAGCAGCCGCAGCAGGAGCAGGGGACACAACAGAAGCTGTGCAGGATTCATCTTCCAAGAATGCCGTTGCAGTCCTCAAAGTAATCGGAGGTCCTGCATCTGACACCAGAAGTACAGCTGCAGCCAGCAGTGGTACCGCAGGTATCCAAGCTGCAGTCTTACAGGCCTCCCGGAGAGCTGTTCGGCACATACGACGCTCTCCGCTTGTACAAGCAGTCATTCAGGACAGAGAGGTCGTCTCCCAGCAAACGGTGGAAGCTACAATTGAGTACCCCAAGGCTTTGTCAGATCTGGAGCCCAATCAGTCCATTTGTGTTGAGGCGCGATATCTCACCGAAGGCATTGCAGCATCCGCTAGCTCCACCTTCAGATGGCCAGGCTGCCGTATCGCGGGCAGCAGGCTTGTGTGGAAGGGCAAAACATGCAGCGATGGCAGCAAGATTCAGTACTCCGAGCTACGTGCAGTAAGGCAGAATGGTGTCCTCATAGGCAACTGCATATTGAGGCCTGACCCTGCCAGGAGGGCTTGGACATTACAGCGCTTTGGCTCTTGTGGAGTACGACCAACATTCTCTGTAGGCCTACCAACTTCAGTATGCTCAGCGACTGGAGGCAACCCTGGCAGTAGCACTAGCCCTCCTCCACTCAATGGTCCATTACCGCCACCTGCTGTGCAGCCACCGACGAAAGCTGCCCTGCCCAAAGTCCCCGTTGCAGGAGGTGAAGTTGTCACTACCAATATGCAGCGCATTGAAGCAGCAACAGCGGCAGGTGTGGGTAACACAGCGGGTTTGCCGGCTGGCCAGCAGATCACTGTTGCAGTGATTGACTCCGGTATCGATGGGACTCATCCAGACCTCAATCTCAAAGGCGGCAAGAGCTGGGCAACTCCTTCAGGTGAGCAGTGACCTCTGTGGCTCTCAGGATGCGGTGCTACACATTTCATTGACGGCAACGTGTTGAGTCAAGTGTTCACATGGTCCACCCTGCTTTTCATCAGTGTGCAACAGCCACTCCAAAGGCAGGCTGAAGGCAGGGGTGAGGTATAATGATCACTCATGAGTGTATTGTCATGGTGGCGCAAACAACTGGCGGTCATGGCATTCACCCTGCTTCACTTTCAAGCAGCGGGGTAAAGTCAGCAAACTATCTTGGGTCCTCTTAACATGTTGGTCCTTTTGGCTGTTGCGCAGCTAATGTTGCTGGCGATGTTGCCAACCATGATGTCGACCTATATGGCCATGGTACTCATGTGGCTGGAATCATCGGAGCAAAGAACTCTGGACAGGTGGGAATCCATATCCATCTATGCATGAACGCCACCGGGTGCTGTTGCTTCAATTGCTGATGGGCTTGGTGCGATGCAGTTGAATCTGAACATGCTTGCTCTCGCCCTGATTCAGGGCAGGAGCAAGCATGGAGATTAGCAGTGATTCAATTTGCAATGGCACATGATGTCCTGCTGTGTGGACGTGCTGAACCGGTACTTGCTGTACTGCAGGGCGTTCTCGGTGTAGTGCCCAACACTCCGTTGTACTCCCTGAAAGTGCTCAATGGTGAAGGCAAGGGCACTCTTAGCAGTGTCCTTCAGGCCGTCAGCTTTGCTTACAGTCCCCAGGGCAAAGCAGCCTCAATTGGCGTCATTAACCTCTCACTTGCAGCCAAGCTTGACCCAGCCAGTCCAACTTACCAACAGGATCTTAGCGCACTGTGTGCAGTGTTCAAAGATGCTTCTGACAATGGCATTGTGGTGACAGCAGCAGCAGGAAACTATGGTGCCAGCATGCGTGGCTATGTACCTGCAAGCTGCCCTACTGTCTTAGCAGTGACAAGCATAGACTTGCAGGGAAATGCACCTTCATCGTTTTCAAACTATCTGCCAGCAGACGCTAAAGCAGCAGAGACATCTATGATCATTGCTGCCCCAGGATCTGATATTTACAGTACTATCAGCTATGCAAAGGATTCGACGGGGTACAGGAGCTTGTCGGGTACTAGTATGGCCAGTCCACATGTGGCAGGTGTAGCAGCATCATGCATGATGTCAGAGGCATGTCTCTCCGGTAGCACAGGCGTTTCTAAAGTCTCCATCATTCAAGCTGCAGCACAAGAGCGGCTGTCTGTTGCGGCAAGTTACGGCTTCCCTAGACCATCCAACGGTAACATATATGGTCGCCTGGTTTGGGCTAAGTGGTAAGAGACCAACTGCAGAGGTGTTACAATTTCTGCTTGGTGTTGGTTCGGTTGTATTTCTTTTCCAGCATACTTGATGTAGCAGCCTTTGAAGTTGTGCAAAATTTGTACAGCTATTGGACGCAGTTTGGCGGATGCATCAGTCGTGCCACACAATGTTCAATGAGTCCAGTTGTCAGCTGGTTGTATATATGGTTGTATATATGGTTGTACATGTATGCTGTTGCTGAATGTCAGTCTTGAGATACTGACATCTGCTTTGAATGTATCATCTGCCGCTGATTGTGCCACTATGCATCAGGCACTGTTGCCGCCATGCACTAATGCATCATCATCATTATTTACAATACAATACATGCTTGTTTGATTGCAATGACTGCTGCCTGGTGCTTTTTTGCATATAGCAATATCAGCCCCTTCTTTTAATTCCCAATGCATGGAGCTGTGCATGGTTGGGAAGATTAGTATGGACCATGGCATTCTGTCATTATTGGGCCTTTGACATCAGCTGTGCCGTGGTCAAGTGGCTTTCAGTGCATTCATTCAGAATTGTTACTGCTGCAGCGGCATCCATACCCCCATGTTGGGTGTCATATTGATCCACACAGATGTGTATAAGTGTCTCTGCTATGCTTCGACTGCAGCTAATAGACTTTACAGTCCCTTGTGGCTTGAGCATTGCTGTGGCATGTCCTGTGCTGCACACTATGCTATGCTGAGGCACTCTTCAAGCTTGCATCACTCAGGTACTATATACCCAATATTATGCTCACAACAGGTACGGCCACAAGCTGATCATACCCATCTTCCCCTGATGCAGCTTGTAAGCCTACTCAGTGATTTGCAAGTTATTGCCTGTTGCCGCTTGTGTTGCATTCATGCAGCTAGCCCACAGTAGTGATTTCCCTTACAATCTATGTCTCAAAGAATCAGGTGTCGAAGATAGAGATTGATCGTGTGAAACTGGAGTAAAATGATATTCAATACTGGCAGGTACTACGAGATGAGTCAGCGGTATCTTGGTCAAGTTGTGCCGTACGTCAAATGTTGTGCAGATGATACATAGGGTCTTTTCTGTTGGGTCATGTATTCTATGTGGCATGTTGAAGCTGCTGGGATATCTTGTGTCACTGAGACTTGTCCTGGTGCATTTTGTTGCATGCAACTGCCATAACACCACACCTCACAAGCATCATCAACCATTGTTATGCTCTGCAACGTGGTGTAGCTATCCTCATCACACACGTGGGTTCAGCAAGCACCACCATACGGATTGTCTGTGCAAGCAGTTGCCATAAGCTGTTACTAACATGATGCTGCTGACTGGGATGCTTCACTAATGCATGTGTGTGGGCAGGCATGTATGTGTCTTGATTCTTCCATTGCATCTTGTGCATGATGCCAGCAAGCAAATTGCATTGCTGCAGGTGTGTCACAAGAACCATGACAGCTGTGCTGATCTCATCTGCTGCACGAGTCCTTTGAAGTTAGCTGTACTTTGGTGAACTGCATCATGGCACAATGGTTGGTGTCTGTTCAGTCATCAACACTCAATTGGGCATGTACATTGCTTTGACAATGTGCCGCTTTCTGTCAGCATTTGCAGCCAAGTCAGCTGTAGTTCATCAGTAAACCTGTGTCTCCCCTGCGCTCAGATCTTTTTGAAGCCTGACACACAGTCGCAAAGCACAGCAGTGTGGTTTGGCTATTTTGTTGTATGTAGCCATCATAGCTGCCATGGGCTTTGCTTTGTGATCGTGCCAGCATGCCATTGTGGCAGCGCCGTGATGCAGCTGCTCTGTATCAGACGTCCCGAGGCCAGTCTGATATCTACCAACACATCTATGTGATCATAGTGTAGAACGCTGTGTGGACTAGGTTGCCAAAGATCAGGGGGGTTCTCTGCAGCTTTGCTGATGTGTGTAAGCTCTTTTGAGGACATATCTGGATTGACTCACTAGTTTGGGAGTCCCTCATTGGTGCAGGGCAGGATTGAACATTAGCCGCTGAATGTCGGACATTGCTGCTATAAGGTTGTTTGCATTGCTGTCTTGGTTGCTGCACATTGCCATAGTGGTGCACCATATTATTGCATTCAATGTGGTGCTCATGCTGGACCGCCATTCTCTTCACTGTGCTCATTCATCACTGCTTGATGCCCAATCTTGGGGGCCACTTTGGGAGTATTGATCTTTTGTGCTGGTCTTCAGGAGAATGATCAGTACATAGGTGGCATTGACGATTGGCATGCAGCACAACTTGCATACTGTGGATGCCATGTTGTACAAGCAGCTCAATCACTGCCCCACTTTTGTAAGAGTTATTGCGTCTGCATAATCAGTAACAGTAAAGTCTTCATCTGTATACTTACATTGTGGCATTCTTGCTATGGTTGATGGGTTGTTGAAAACTGTATGTGTTGCCCCCAGATATTGCACACCGATGTGTGCCGTGATGCACATTGTGTGCTACCACTGACATCATGTGATGATGGCATGAGATACATGCTATTCTGGTGTAAGCATGCTGTGGATTGTGTAGATACAATAATAATTATATGTGTTATAACACCATTATGAAGCCTTCATATGAGTCGTATCAACAAAAGAAATGAAGAGGATTAAAGCGTAGTATACTGAGTGCGTAAAGTTGATTCTGTACGTGACCTACTCTATGCAAGAACTCCAACCCAAACATTCCACTCTGTTACCTATGTCTTGCCGATCGCGAGTTGCTCAGGACCCCAAACACAACTACTGACCCACCTTGCAGTGTATACACCACCTTGGTGCGGCACGGAACTGCTTGTTCTGCTACCTGTTTGTTTGCAGAACACGTCGCACTGTGTGCAAGTAATAAACGGTGATACTGCTGTTTGTGGACGAGAAAGGACTTCAGCATGTTACCCCAGTGTGACAGTACCAGTAGTATGATGCATAACTATGTTCTCTCCTCTTTTTGTATATGCTATGCTTTGTGTGTGCTTCTATGTATCATACATAGATGATCTTATACCTCCGATGTCGGACAGCAGACACACGAATCACAGGGGCGGTGAATGCCTTGCCCAATGAGCCTGTCCTTGGCTCGTCAAACGGGCTAAAGTTACTCATGTAACCTTCAAACTCGAACGTTTTCTGGTGGAGTCACATCCGGAATAGCAACAATACCCCTTTACCTCTAAGATAATGTACCGTACAGTGTCGCAGCTGCTGCTGATCGTCCTGCTTGTAAGCACAGCCATCAACACAACTATTACTATCTTGGAGTTTACTGCAACTATTGCTTCAAGCACATCTGCCAGTGAGCCCATTACGCCCCAAATGCCCCATCAAGGAGACATGTCCCATTGTACACTGTAGGCTACTGTTGCTTATGTTACCGCCTGTGAGCACACAAAACTACTGTGCACAGCCCAACAGCTGCCTGTGCAAGGAATAATCACTGAGCCAACCTACCAACGCGTTTATGACTTGAAAGTGTGTTATGTAACCTGCAGTAACAGTACTGCTGAACAACACCATATCGACACAACAAAAGGGAAAAACATATGTATAAGGAATCACGATGGCTACAACTGAACCCAAGACAGCATCCAGTGGCAACACTTCTGAGTCACCACCTCATCATGCCACGCCTACGCCTCACGCTGTAAGGTATGTGAAAGAGTTCTGTGGCAAGGAAGATGCCTACGCTTGGCTCTCCTGCTTTGACAAACTAGCTCATCCGTGTGACTAGAGAGAGGTTGACTGTCTCAATCCTGGTTGGCAGATGCAGCCCAAAGGTGGCTGCAAAAATTACATTTCA
>LWCB01005978.1:0-11713 GCA_001630525.1 Coelastrella sp. M60 | reverse complement strand
CGTGCTTGTGATATAAAATAACAAGACACCTATGTATCATAGTATTCTTTGCCAGCCGCATATGCTGCTCTTGTGAGGCTCCCATCGCTACTCAAGCCACTTGCAAGCTCTGAGCCCCTTTGTCAGTCTGTGTTCTCAGCCAGTTGTGCTTGCTATCCCAAGCATATGCTGTGCCACGAAGTTCTCAACAGCAACATGCCTCAAAGCTTTCCCATACGCCTTGCATCTACTGGTTGTGCTGTTGCGGCCATGCATGTCCCTTCCCCCTCCCTGCAGTCTGCTGTAGGCACAGTAGTTCGTACAGGAGAAGATGAGGACCCCATTGGCGTCATGACAGTACTCAACACTCAACAGCACCAACAACAGACATTCATGAGCCAGATAAGAGACTTCATGCTGGCAAAGTGCAAGGATGCAGCTGTCAAGGAGGAACTCAACAAGGTAACAAGGTGACACAGATGTACCAACAAGGACACAGTGATATGTTGTTGAGCTTGTTTAGGGAGGACGAGCGCCCAGCTTCTGACATGTGAAATAGTCTGCAGGTTGCAGCAACCTATAGGTTACTTCATATGTCATAAGCTGGGCGCTCGTTTGCTCTTTACCAGCCCAGCAGCATGATGCTGTGTCCTTGTGGCAACAGCAGCCTTCAGAACATATCGCCAGATGCCTCTCACCTGCGGCGCAATCTCTTGTGGAGTAATGCTTGTAGATTATAAGCTTTGATCAGCCAACAGATCACCTCATGTAGTACAACAGCAGCAGCATGTTGAATTGTTTTTTTAGGGTTGATGTTGTTTTGTTGTCAGTGTCTGGGGTTGATGATCTCATCATACGCAACACAATTGCTGACCCCCAGCTGTCATGCTGGGGCTGATGAAACTCTTCATATTGGAGCTGGAGTCTGACCCAGACACACAGTATTTCTTCAGAATAACCTCTTTTGGCGAAAGAGAGAACACCTTTTTGTGCCTGGACTGCGTCGTCTCCCATGTGATTATCTGTTGCTGATGTTGATGGCTAGAATCCCAGCTATTTGTGCAATGACTCCTCTTACAATAGGTTTGTTCTGCCTTCAACCACACACTACCACCCAGTGCTGCTGCTCATATCGCTGCTGATTGTGTACTGCCACTGTTACTGCTGCTGCTGCTGCTGTATGTGCAGGCATGGAGTGGTCCAGGCTGTGGTCTTGTGATCAATGAGCGTCTGATCAACTGTCCACCTCAGATTGCACCTCCCTTGGTTCAAGCACTGTTTGATGAAATAAACTGGGCAACAGAAGATATGCCTCAGGTTGTCATCTAGGGGTCAAGGCGGTCAGGTGGTGCTGTGATTTGTGATGTCGTATGATCATATTCGCACTGGTGTAACAGCGATGATAGTCTGGTATTTGCTGGGCTGCTGGGAATGCTACACTGTCAATTTACTGCATAACAGTACCATGTATCATATAACTCGTGAGTATTCTGGCAAAAGCAGCCAGGTGCCTGCGGCTGATTATCAGCAGATGTTATGCGCCTGGTGTCTTCAACAGACATGGTTGTGTAAAGCTTGATAACATCTAGCTCATGTGTGTTGCTGCCATGCTGATGTTGTTGTTGTTGATGTGTACTAACAGGACCAACGTGATTTCTTCAAATTCAAGCAGTACGTCATCATGACAAGAGTGTACACTGACCCATTACAACAGACAGCAGCAGCAGCAGCAGGAAAGCCACCTGCTGGCCCAAGCAGCAGTAAACAGGCAAAGAAGCAGAAAGGAGATCAGCAGCAACTGCAGCAGCAGCAGGTGAGGGGAGTGCTGACAGCCATGATGCACAACGCCTTGGATGCTTGAATCGCCTGTTGCTGACAGTGCTGAACGGCAAACCCACTGTTATGTCCTCCAGTTTTTGTTCCTATAGTGAACACCTCAGCATACATGCAAGTTGATATTGGGGCGAGTGATTGCAAGCCACGTCACGACTGCTGTTGCTACTGTTGCTGCTGCCACTCCTCTGTCACCAACCCCAAACGTTGTTGTTTCCTCTCCCAGGTTCTTGTGTATGTTCGTCCTGAGGATGAGTTCTTTCAACAGCATTGTTCTGTCAGCTTCACCTTCCCTGTCGACAACAGAGCAGTGGGCAAGGATGAGCTGCAGCCACTTAGATTAGTCATGATGATAACTGCAGACAAAGTTGACAAAGCAAGGTGAGGAACAGGGGGCAAGTGAAACAGCAAGCAGCAGCAGCAGCAGCCCTCAGTTGGTAACAGTGAACAATGAACATGTCGTGACTTATGCTTGCTGTATCTACAGAGTCCTGAAGATGGTTGTCTTTGGAACTTGATCAGCAGTGTTGTGTTCTTGAGTGTGTGATGCATTGATGCTGTCAGCTGTTGCGTGTTTGCTTTCTGCAGGGCAGCTTTGGACAAGGTGGTTGGCAATGCGGCAGCACAGCAGCAATAGCAACAGCTCCCACAGCTGCAGCGTCAGCAGCAGCTGTACCTGGTAGCAGCTGTGAGGAGCTGTAGTGAAACATTAAACTGGTGTGCACTTCTGGTGTCCAGGTTGCAGCATTGTTGGTCTGGATAGCTTCTTGGCAAGGTGCTTTGGGCAGGTTCGATTGCAGCAATGTTGAGATCCTACTCAGTATCTATTGCTGGGAGAATTACGTTGGTTTGGATTGGTAGCTGTTGTGTTGGTTTGGACAGTTGCGGCGCAGTCGGTGGCTTGGTGGACAAGTCACAATCGAGTTTTTATCATGTGTGTTGTGTTGGTTTGGACAGTTGCAGCGTAGTCGGTGGCTTGGTGGACAAGTCACAATGATGCATTTATCATTCCTGTCAGCATTAGCTCACTTCGGCATTTGGTAGCTCTGCCATGTTGTTGGCACATTCTGATAAGGAATGATTATTGGTTGTTGCTGGGGAGGGTAATAGCACTACTGGCTTGCAGTGAGGTTGAATGCGAGGAGATTCTAGCCGTCTGCAACGGGAGCATACTTGATCTGGCAGTCTCTGAGCCAAAACAGCGCTGTACGCATACCGTTACAAAAACTGTTGATCAATGCTGACACAAATCAGATGATGGCTTGTATTCATATTTAAACTAACCATCAGCCATAGCAATATTGCCATCGGCCCCGTGCCCCATTCCAGAAGCGGACATTCCGAATGGGCCATGCAGTGTGCTTCCAGCAGTATGATGGCTTGTAACCAGTTCTAGTGGCATTCAGTATTGTGAGGCACCAATCTTGCCACCACAGACAAACACAGTGTTCAACAGACTGACACGCTGTCAACAGACTGTCACCCTGTAAGAACATGCTCGTCGCTGCTAGGCTCCTGGGTTGTAAAGGATTTACACACAGTGGGGCTTCACCCACAGACAACAGCTGCTACAGATCAAATTTGGGATGGTCCACCACAGAGTGCTGTGGCCCAGTTAACATTGACAGCAACATCTGCTGCACTTTTACCATCTGCATCATTGGGCCTCCTGCAGCACTTCGGGGCTACAGCCACTTCTGGCCATCATCTGACGTCGACGCCACAGCAGCTCAGTGTCGTTGTCTACGCGTCTTGACACCTGGAAACAGCAGCAACAGCTGTAGCACTGCTCAACATATTTGGAGTTCTCATTGAAGCAACCTATCTTGTCGGCAGAATCAAACAGGCGCCTCATGTCCCACGGACGTTTAGGTACTTATAACAGCTGTACCGGCATTGTATTGCACGATGTTGGCTAAAGAGAGACTAGCTCTAGAGCTATAGATCTATGACTGCTGGACTTGGCTGCTGCACGATGGACAAGTAGAGGGCTCTGCATACACGAAGGCAAGCTGCTTTGTTATGTTGATGCTTTTACCATGTCTAGCAACGCATTTATGACTTGGAAAGTGTTTTATGTATTGCACTCATAATGCCTAACGGATTATGGAATAACTTGACTCCCAGGTAATGCGACAGCCTGACAAACATGCCATGTTAGTAACCTGCATTTTCTGAGACACCACGGGCACTGCTTTAACTGAGCCACATAGTTGGACCAGGTTGACAAGAATGCTTAATGATATGCTGCTGACCGTCGCTGCCATGATGATGATCATGATGCTGATGGCTTTCTAGAAATAAGTATAGATCTAGATTTTGCACAATCCACACCTGAAGGCTTCTTGGTTGCATGATCTTCATCACCCTCATCATTGTGTTCATCTGATGTGGCAGTAGCCGCTGCTCTGCCTCTTTTACCAGCAGTAGAGGGTTTCAAGGAAGCAGCAGCAGTCCTGCGACTTCTTGTTCCTCCAGCTGTGGTGGCTGACAAATCCTGCTGCTGCTGGCCAGCATCAAGTTCCATATCAGATGCAGCACCATCCTCAGCAACATTACCCGCTGCTGCCGCTGCCGCTCTTTCCTTGCTGCTAGGGACACCAGCTTGCTCTGAAAGTGTAGTATGCTGTAAGTCATGTGCCTGTGATCCCGAATGTGGCTGTTGTTGCTGCTGCAGTTGCAGCTGCCGTTGCTGCGTTATGAGTGTTGGAACTGGACTGCCAATTTGGGAACCGAGTGTGTGTGGTACAAGGAACACACCAGCACCTGTCGCTGCTGCTGCTGCCAACTGCTGCTGCTGCTGCTGCTGTTGTGCTTGCGTTGAAGGATTCGCTGCATTCTGAGAATTGATAGCTGTTGATCTGCTGGATTGCTGATGAGGTTCATATAGGTGGTGAAGTGGCAACCAATGCAGAAGCTGTTGCTGTTGCGGAACAGCAGCAGCAGCAGCAGCAGCAGCAGCAGCAGTTGATGTTGTTTGCTGAATATGTGGAGGCACTGCTGTTGTTGAGGGACGTTGTACACTGCTGCCAGCAGCAGATGTTGGAGTCTGTCGTTCAGGTTTCACTCTTGCTGGTGATGTGGCTTGCTTGTTCTTCTTTGATGCCTTACTTCCCTTTCCTCCCGCCGTTGCTGCTGCCGCTACTGCTTCTTCTGCTGCTGCTGCTTGTTGTGTCACCTGTGGTGTGAATGTGACATGCTGCTGTTGCGCACTTATCGCTGCTGCTGCTGTTGTTGAGTAAGGCACCAGTTGTCCTCCCATCATTGCTGCTGCTGCTGCTGGTGGTGGTTGTGCTGCTGCTGATGTTTGTGGATGATACCAGGAGTAGCCAGTAGCAGAGTGTTGACTCGTTTGGTTGTCCCTGTGCTCTTGAAACTGTAACAGCAGGGCAGCAGCAGCAACAATAGCAGCAGCAACAACACTTTCTGGGGTGGTGGTGTCTCTGTTGCATGACTACGCAGCCACTCCTTCATTTTGGTATCACCTTGCCAATGGTCAGACAGGCAATGCTTGTTTCTCCATTCCTCTTGCAAACGTCCCGCCCACCTGTTTTCTCAATGCTTCAAACAATTCCTCTCTTTTCCTTCTTGCCGTCATTCTCTTCAACATCCACCATAACACAAAACAACCACAACCACCAAGTATGACAAATCTAACAGCAATCTTAACAGACTCAATTCGACCAGGACCAGCAGAAAACGCACCTGCTGCTGCTGCTGCCGCTGCCGCCCCCTTCCCAGCAGCAGCAGCAGCAGCAGCAGCAGCAGCGCTGTCAGCAGCAGTAAATGCCCGTTCCCGGCCTTGCACCACCTGCTGCATGATGCTTCTTTCAGCCACCCAGCTCAGCAGCACTGACAGCAGCAGCAGCAGTCGGGCCTCTGGCGGGTGAGTGAAAAATAACAATGGTATTGACAACACCAGGGTGTAAAATAACAAGTCCTGTATCGTGGTGCTTGTTGCATACAAGTGGTTGAGGATGCTGCTGCCAGTGTGTTGGTAGTGCAGCAGCAGCTCTAGTAAACTGCTCATGCCCTGCTGCTGGGTGAGGAGACCTTCACTGGCATTTAACAGCTGTGCCTGCACAGCAGCAGCAGCAGCAGCAGCCAATGTCGAAGCCAAATGATGGTAACAGCAGCAGCAGCATATCCGTTGCAATGCAGATGCCCTCATACCTGTAGTGACTCATATCTGACTTGTCTTTGTTCCAATGCTGCTGCTCCTTCTTGCAGTTGCTGCCACGCTGCTGCTGCCTCGTTGACATGCTGCTGCTGCTGCTGCTCCAGAGCTGTGAAGCCGTCCATCAGTTGGAGTTGATGAGCAGCAAGAGATTCCTGTCGCACAAAAAACATTAACAACTAGTTGTGAATGAACAACAAGTTGAGGATAACAGGAAAAATTGCATCATCACTGATCAGACTAGTCATGATGGTGATGTGATCAAACCATCAGGCTGATCACTGCTTGCAGATCTTGCTCAGGAGAAAGTAAGTATACTGCAAAACTATGTCATAACAGTGAGTTACTTGGTGCAAATTCAACAACCTGGCTTCGAGGTGCAGCGGCGCTAATACTACCGACACCAACAAACAACCATTTCTTGTCAATGATTGCAGCAGTTGTGTGGTCAACTGTCGGTGCGGGAACCAACGTCTGACAACACAACTGCTGCAAACAAGATGATCATGTTTATTCAACATCTTGTTCTCTGTGTTGTTTTCCGGGTTGCTGCTAGTCCATCATGATGATCATCATGATGATGATCTCCTTCCCTCACCGTGATCTTCACACTGTTGTTCACGCTGGTCTGTAGTCCCAGTGACAACTCACCAACCTTCTGAACTTCCAACAAACCAGCGTGAACATCAGCGTGAACTTGACTCTGAACCTGAACAGAATGTAACAGACCATCGCAGTCAGTAGACCAGAAGAATTGTTCACAGACTACTGCTACTACTAGCAGCGAACATCAGCAGTGATCATTTTGACCAGCCTCGTTTGTGACGAGGTTCTAGACCAACAATCAGTGCATGCGTCACTTGTTTGGCGTATTTGGCGGATAAACTAATGATGACAGCATATACTGCTTATTGACACCTTTTGTATATCTTTGAGTGATTTGACTGACTCCACCATTGAATGCTGCTGCTGCTGCAGGTCACTTCTGATGTTTGCCAGGCTGGCATTAGCTGCTGCTGTTGACAGGTGCATGTCTTGAACCAGGGCAGTCGTGAACTCTTGGAAACTCTGAGTCTGGAGAAACAAACACATACTGCAATAAACAGCAAAACAATGCAGGGTACACACACAGGGATGTCAACAGCTGCAGGACAGCACAAGATATGAAGCAGCGCTTTGTTATGACATGTACAGCAGCAGCAGCAGCAGCAGCAGCAAAGACCTGATATATCAGCAACAGTCACATCTGCACCTACAGCTGAATGCTGAACAGCACAGCCACTGTTCAAATCGTCTACTGCTGTTGTTGCTGTTGCTGCGTCACAAACACTCTACCACCTTGAACATTCACTCACTTGAACACGTCACTGAAGAAATGTGTATAGGTATTGTACGTGTTGGTGTCCATCTTGGCTGTGCACTGCTCAACACACTCCTGCAATCTTCTGTATCTCGGACACACTGTTGGACACTCCACGGCCTTAAACCCTGATGCTTTTTGGAAGCACATTGTGAATTGTAAGGCCAACCAGCAACGCTGACTAGTGTCAAGTTTGGTGCAGCCTTGTTTGAGCTGCGTGATTGCTGTTGTGAAACATGTGTTGCCAAGGATGATGTTCATGACACCGGACTCTGATGCAGCCTGCTGCTCCCATTTCTCAAGAGCCTCTGAGGGTAAAAGCAAAAAACCAGCAATAACACAGATAGCAGTGTTGGGATAAGAGCCACAAGTGTAAGGCCGAAAGACAAACATGAGTTGCGTTGATATCTAGATACGCTATAAAGCTATGGAAGCTTGCAAATGGCTCTGGATTGCTTGAAGGCTGCTGCAATGCAAGTCCAAGGAAAGGTATGCCAGACGCCACGAGAGCATGGTGCTGGCTACAACAGGCCAATGAGCTGCCGATATCCCATAATATCAAGCATCAAAGGCCGGGTGATGGCATTGTCTGCCTGTAGGGTGCGTTGCTGGGAGTTATCACTCCTTCTCTTGGTTGTCTGATGCTGTCTATGTCTTGCATGAACAAGGATATTGCAGTAAATGCTGCCTGGCGTGCTTCGACAGATTGTACTCACGGATTGGCAATCAAGACCATTATTTGACAGTGGTAATCACTTACGTTTGCCTTGCTGTATGTTCTCCAGCGGTACGGGCTCCAGCACAGCAACTTGTTTACCCTGGACTGAAGAATGTGTGACCATGCACATCAGCAGCATCCAGAGCCACATGTTGTATACAACAAACAGTTACAAAAGTATATAGTAATCTATCTTATCAACGAGGCAACATTATGCTGCCTTGATTTGGCTGACGGGTAGTCGAAGTGCGCAGTCCATGTCAATCAACGTCATGGCTTCAGGCAGCTTTCAGTAACCAAAAACCACAGCATAATTTTTCTGATGAAGCATAAGCAGCGCTACAAACTCCGTGTGTTGAACCAAGGTCACCCGGTCTCTTCCGGGACCTGCTACTGCCGGGGGGCATGGGCGAGCTCAGTTCTCCCTCTGACACCATTTGAGTTACCGGTGTACTATCTTGAGTAAGTGAGTGCACGAAAAGGGCTACACCGATGCATGCTCTGAACATTTGATGGTACAACTCCCACTGTTGAATACGTGCTGCATCTGACAGCTGCCAACAGCAGCTGCATTGTACATTGCTGTTTTATTTTGACGATTCCACTTATAACCGTTGGATCGTTGTGCAGGGTGTGGGCAAGAGAGGCTGTACTTCCTATTACAAAGCCGCAAGCAAGTCTAACGATCGAACGTAGTTATTTTTATCTTTCGCCATAGCACATTATCTGCATACTCAGCTCCTCAAGTCCCAGATCTGCACCTGCACTAAACCACTGCCACCATTTCACGCGTACAGCGCTGGTCATGCAATTCAAGGCGATTGTGTACGTCTACAACTACTTAAGTGACGGTTCGTAAGGAAGGAGTGCACACCCGGGCACTTGTTCGTGATGGCTTGGTCCCACCCGTTTGGTGTCGCAACTCAGCACAGATTGCTGCGGCCCAGTCAGCCTCACCTACGCACAATCCTCCCGTTTAGAACGCCATGTGTTGTTGTACATGCGGCAAAGGGCTTCGGAGCCACTAAGCGTTCAACCAAGGTGCCAGTGTTACAGCCAGCCTGCACCACCAACAGTCACTTCGGCCCATGCACTGACACTCCCGCGCAGCAACACAATTGAGTCCGTTTCATCGTGCAGGAAGACTCAGTATCAAATGCTAAGAAGGCCAAACGTGTCAATGTACGTCCCCCTGCCCCTCAGCTACCCTCAGGCATGGCCAATGTTGCCTTACAGCAGTACGATGCCCTCGAGGAGCAGAAACGGTATGTAGACCACGCACACACAGCAGTTGATGTTGCAAATCACGAATGCTGTCAGTGTTTGTAAATAGTAGGTGGCAGCGATATCACAAGCCCACAGCAGCACCACTCACCTCTGTGTGCAGTGCACATAGCAGCAGGCATATGAGACATGTTGGTGTTGCTCATTTGCAACAAGGCTCCGAATCAGCATGGCACGGCAGCCTGAACCGGTTGTTGATCAAAGCAGGAAGGCATCTTGACCACAGAATATCAAACACAACTCCCCTCAACAATCTGCAGCAGGGAACCTCAATCAACAGCTGCAGTGGCTGGCTGACAGTCTCTGACGCCAATCATTGTGGAGCAGTGTCATGATTCCGGCAAAGCAGGTCTCCTTTGATGCCACTGATGGGTCTGGTTGCGAACCATCAAGCAGTGTGCCACTGCTGCTGCTGTCGCTGCTGCTACTGATTGCTATTGCTGTTGTTGTCATGATTGCAATGCTCACAGACGAGCTGAAGAAGAAGCCGACTTCAATGCAAGACTGGAGCTAATCAAGATGGATGCAGCACAGAAACGCTCAGCAGGGGTAAGCAGCAGCAGCAGCAGCTGCAGCATCACGAATAGCAACATACAAGCCACGGCATCAATGACACACTGCCACTAGTAGTGTCCTCCGCCGCCCCCGCCTCATCATCATCATCATCAGCAGCAGCAGCAGCAGCAGCAGCAGCAGCAGCAGCAGCAGCAGCAGCCGACTTCGATATGCCAGCTTGAAGCAAAACACGGCCCAGCCTTTCTTCACCAGGTTCTTTGTTTCAGAGGGGTGTGGTTTGAACAGCATGCCACATATGTTACTACCACACCCACTGTGTGGAAGACATACCTTGCTGTTGTGTGATCTCCTTACAGGTGGGTGCTGCTGCTGCCACTTCTTCATCATCAGCAGCTGGCCCCCGTGCCGTGTTTGACCCCCCTCCCCCTGAAGCCACTCCTGCTGGTAGTGATGACATATACTCAAATCCACCCAGCATCATGAGTACTTTACAAAACAAGCTGCAGTCAGACATAAACGACCCGGCACTCAGGTGAATAAATAAATGCAACAAAAGAAATATGATCTTACAAGAGTATGTATGATATTGTATCTATTGTAATAATGTTGAACACATGCATCCGTACATACATTCACGTTTCATACATGGAATATTTATGCATGCACTATTCTCACGCATACAACATTCCTGTATCTTCAGGGATGCCAAGATCGGCCCCAGTCAGCTGGGTCTAGCCGGAGGCGCCATTCTTTTTGGCCTCGTGTTTGTTCTCGTGTCAGGAGGTGATTTCGCCACCAGTAATCGTTACAAAGGCATCAGACCGGCCAAACCTCCCCCTGATCCAATTGAGATGAGTCAGCTGGCAAGACAGGCAGAAGGATTCCAAAATAGATATTTGGCAAATCCTGATGATGTCCAGGTATCAGAAACTTAAGGCTGGCTGCATTGGGGGTTGCCTAAAAGATAGGATTTTTTCATCATGCAAGTCCCTGAATTGAGGTCCCCTCCTAGCACAAGTTACCTTCAGCATTGCAATAGTTCATCTGCTCGTAATCATAAATGGTGATGTTGTATGTGGCTAACTTGAAATGCAAATGAACGGTTTATGTTGCAGCAACTGCCTACTGAGCACTGCCACCACCACCACCACCACCACTGCTGCTGCTGCTGCTGCTGTTTGTGTCAGTCTCTTGAGGCTGCTGCAGTGACTTATGCTCGGATGCAGGACTTCGGCACAGCAGCAGAACTGTTGGATCAACTGGTAAGTAGCAGATTGAGAGTAAGAGTGACAGCAGCAGCAGCAGCAGCAGCAGCCTCGTGATCACACTGACACCAGTGTGCAATGCGATTGGATGATCCAACAACACATGTGTGTTACAAGTGATCAACGCAACAGCCTCAGCTGCCAAATTGCCGACCAGTAGCAGCAGCTGCTATACTATCATCTCCGTTCTGAGCGAGTGCTGGTATGGAAGTGCAGCACAGGTGGACCCTTGACCATGTGTCATTGAACCCTCACACAGTCTGGGACATTGTGTTATGGGTCCAGCTTTAGCCCTTACACCACAAATGTGCGCTGCTGTTATTGCTGCTGCCACTGCTGCTGCTGCTGCTGCTGCTGCCTGATCAGGTTTCCGCTCGCCCTAATGATGTTGAGGCTTGGCGGTTGCTTGGTGAGAGCCGCCTACTGAATGCTGATGCAGCCAAGTCAGCAGCAGCATACGAGAAGGCAGTTGCTCTCAGCCCTGATAATCAAACCCTCATCACGGTGGGTGGGGGCAGGGAGGGGGCAGGGGGGGGGGGTGCACTGCCTTTCTGAAACTATCCACTGCAGCGAATGCATGT
>LWCB01005975.1:0-24449 GCA_001630525.1 Coelastrella sp. M60 | reverse complement strand
CCGGTCTTTACTTCCTCCATAGCATCTGCCTAAGCAGTACCTATACCCTTTCTCCAAACCAATTTACTGCAAACCAATTTACTGCAAGTAGAGAACATCTCTGCACACCATATACTCATAATTGCTAGCTCAAACGACAATGGTGGCGACAATCCAAAGCAAGCAGTACCTACTGGCATTGCCTGACAGTTAAATCATGCACTACTGCTGCGCAAAAAAATCAGAACCACAATGCATATGCAGAACTACACACCCAATGCGACTATAAGCCACAACAAGTGCGCACCAAACATCGTTAGCATATCAAATCCGAAGCAAGTGCAAGTGCAGGAAGACAGGCCAAATTAGGGAGCCAAACTGTGTACACAACATAATCTAGGGCATGCACTAACGGTGCAAGCAACGTGTACAGACCCCATATATACTGAACAAGCGAGCTGCTGGACTTTGATCGCTGCTGCGGATAACCACAGAACTGGCCTTGCAGAACACAGGTATGACAGCTGATACACCATCACATCAGACATCCAGGTTGAGACTACTACTCAACCCACTACTGTGCAACCACACAAGAAGTGGCTGGTCAACAACGTCCGAGTCAAAAATAGCTTTTGGTACAATCACATACTGCTACAATGCACACAAACATGCCTACATGTAAGCAAAGAAAAACATGTGCTGCTGGGCAAGACCAGTGCATCAGTAAAAAGAATAAACGCTGGAGTCATGAACGTAAACCCAGCCACAACTGGCCACTGGCACTTTGAGAGATATACGTACGCACACATATGCAGTATGATTCCAGGAGCCACTGTAAGCACACAGGATTGGAGAGTTGACACGCTCGATGCAGCATGTGCAGCTACAGTACAATGGCCGTAGACGACGTTGGCCATGCAACAAACAAGATGCCTGATACAGGTGAATGATATGCAGAGTGACCGTGAGCAGCACCCATAGTTGCTGGGTTGCATGCACAGAGACATGCCACTTGTGTCGCTCAGCAGCGTCAAAAGATAGCCATGCTCTTTCAGCTAATAGAAACGTGCCCTTGCAGGGAATAGAACAGCCACTACCACTGCTGCTACCTATAGATGCCAGCATGCTGCCACTGCTGCAATGCACCGTATTAGTCGACCGCTATTGCCAGCCGTAGCTGCAATCAAGTGAGGCTGTTTGTCCCATTAACATCAAAACAGCCCCTGCTGCTTCACTTGTTCATCTTGTGCACATCTTCTAAGCAGAGTGAAGGCACAAAGTGTCAATCTGCACACTCGTACGAGCAAGGCACAATGCCAACAGCGCAGTATAGTCTGCCCAATGCAACGAACACCAAACTAGCCAGCGACAAGGCGCAACACGACAAGGTATGCAGCTGCAATCCATGCGGATGGCACATGTATGAAGCTGACGATGCTACTGCTTACCGCAAACTACAGGGCATCTACAGCAGAGCATGACATTGCGACCAGTGCGCCTTCCAAAAAGCAACAGCCTTTCAACAGTAACTTCCCCAGCAGCTCAAGTCATCCAGTAGATCCACCGCAGTCGCAGCAAAAGTAGGAATAACAACACCCAAGCATGCAGTCCATAGCGCAATGCCTTGCAAAGCGCTGCAGCCAAGCCAGGCAAGCAGTGTTGCCAACCTGTCTACAGCAAGAATACCACACAACATAATGCAGCACACACACAAACTGCAGCTACCTGCAGCCATGTTACACAAGCACAACCTGCTTGTAACACAACAACGCACTGTGGGCAGGTCGAAAAACGAGGAAACACACAACAGCTGCACCAGCAATACAAAAACGAGGAAACACACAACAGCTACACCAGCAATCATACCAGGACCTAACGCTGCACCTGGCTGAAGGGGTTTCAGTTTTCAAACTCTACAACTGGCCAAGTGTACAACTGGTTGTCAGAATACCCCCGCATACCAATGCACCACAGCACCTGCACCACCATGTTGTACAAATCATCCACAACAACAGTCCATGGCTTATGCTCTTGCACTTCCTAGGACTCGAAAGCAGACACTAGGCAAGCCAGTCTATTACCTGACTACAAAACACGTAACATGCCAATCAGGTGAAGCCCTGTTGCTCACTGCATCGCTTATGGGCACAACGGGAGCACATTCATAGCCAACTACCACGACTGCATGCTTGACACAGAGACCAGATGTTGAATCACACAGATACACCACCATCGACCAGAACAAGGTCATTGATACCAGACACAGCTGCTGTGGAATGCAAGCCACGGTGGCTAGGGTAACCCCAGGTGTATACCACCCAAGACCCACAGTCGGGAGATTGTTAGCAGCTCAATAAACATGCTCGACAATGTTGACATCCGAAGCAGCAACCACAATGCCCTCTGCACCTACCAGCAGCTTCTGACATGTGTTAGAACGATTGCGCACTGTGTCAATCAAGCAAGGATCTGATCAGCTCTACTTGCTGACAAGCAAATCACTGATGACATCTCGAAGCTTCTTGCCAAAGCCAGATCCACGTCTGCTACCCATGCCGCTGCTGCTGCTGGATGAACGAGAGGCAGCGCTTAGCGGCCTACCACATTCCCCACGACTCGCTGCTGCTGCTGCTGCATGGACATCTGGCCCAAGATCATCGTCGATGCCAGACATGGAAGCACCACCACTCTCAGATGTTGGGGGTGATGCAGAAGGGTCATAATGTGTGGATACTGCTGTTGCTGCTGTATCGTGTGCAGCTGGCATGTGGACATCCTGCAACTCCTGCTGCTGCTGGTTAATCCTACTTGCATTGTTGCTGTTGCTCGGGCTATACAACATGCTCTCTGCAGCCAGGCTGCTGTTGCCACCCTCACTTCTGCTGCTAGTGCTGCGACTCATGTTACGCCCATAACTCTGGCTGCTGCTGTTGCTGTCAGCGCTATGTTGCACACCGTTTCGATAACCAGTGCCTACACCTCCCCTAACAGCAGCAGCAGCAGCAGCTGCGCTTGCTGAATGCTCATCTTCTACAGCAGAATAGCCAACACCCTGACGGCCTTGTGCAGCAGCATTCAACATCTCACTCCCTACAAAGCTGCCAAAACCACTTATTTCAGGCCGCTGCTGCTGCTGCTGCTGCTGGAGAATGTCGTACTCTTCAGGGGACGCGGCACCGCTGCTGCTGTTGCTATCAGATGACATGCTGCGTCGTGCTGCCGACACTGATGCGCAATGAACAGCAGCATCATAGGCTCCAGGTCCTGACAGCGTGAGAAGGCTCCCTGCTGAGAAGGAAAAGAACACAACAGTAGTGGTCAGCTGGAGCAGTATAGGAAACAGCATGACAGCCACAGCAGTGCATGGAATGGCAGATACAGCCAACTGCAGGATAACCTGCTATCACTTCGTCTTGATCTTGCAATGAAATTCTCACAACAGAGACAACTGCAGTCCCCAGTAGAGGACTCTGGCCTTGATTACAAGGAGCATGTCCGCGATTGGGTGCTGCCATTGTGACCAAGCTGTAGTATACATGCAAGATGCTATGCTGCACGTGCTGCAAGAATGTGGAGGTACATTGCTTGCAGCAAAGCCTAGCATGCAAATGTTATCATCACATGTGGTATTGGCCCCGATACAGGGCAATAGCACACAACGAGAATCAACAGAAACACAAGCACACGGGCAACACAGACTAAAACAGATGAAACACTTGTATCACACACATAGATTACTGACCCACTACAGTGCAAGTGCTTCGCATCAAACTGCGACATGTTATTCTGCTGAAGAAGACATTTGCTGCTGACTACGTTTTGCATTTGAACCAAACCCTGCGGTTCATATCTGAATAAAATAAAGCACATGACAAAGCAGCACTGCCACGCTGCTGCAGCGGACACCAGTGCTCTGTGCGACTGAAGCTTCAAATGGCTGGCTGCCAAGTCTGGATACCTCTTTGCAGCTTCGACTCGTCATAAGCACCAACCGCAATCGTCATAAGCACCACTGCAAAACAATCTGGCGCTGTCAGTGCAGAAGTTCAGCGCTGGCACTGCTTATTCACTGTGGACTCAAGCTTGCAGCACCTGAACCTGCTTTGTCTGTTGCGGTGTTAAGAATCACTGCAGAGAAGCTGCTTGACTAGTTGGCCATGTGTGGCACATGCTGTGCCACTGACATACAACTGGCCTGCAACTGCTGTTGCTGCTGCCACACAAGAAAACATCCCTTTGCTCATGCCGCAACATAAATGCAGGCTTGCTTGGACACAAACACAAGAGGAAGGAGAAGAAACACATTCATAAAGAGGCGAAGAGGACGCCAGGGACCTTTGACAGTACAGACTCTGGACAACATTCTGGGCTGTCAAAAATGTGAACTCATAGGGCCTGTATGCTGCAGCAACATGTTGCCGTTCTGTCCTTGACTACAACGGTTGAACCAGCATGGCAGAAATCGCCGAGTTGTTGCGAAATCGCACAAAATTAGCACAAAACACCAGACAACACAAGATGACTCACACCCCTCGGTCACCCAAACAAAGCTTGCAGCAACGTCATCAAGTATTGCAGCCGCTGCACAGAAGACTGGCATGCGTTGACTAGTGGATGAGACATCGCAATATAAGCAGTTACAATGGACCAACCTGAACTCGGTTCATCACAGGTGAACGTGATGTTCAGCTCGGAGTCTTCAGGTAGGTGGAAGGCCTTTCTGATAGCTTCTGTGAACTGCCTGTACCCTTCAGCCCCGGGCGCGACCTGAAAGCTGTACGTTTTGTTGTCAAAGTTTACGTTCATCACTGCAGGAGCTGTAGCTCCAGGTACGGGGGTCAACACGGACTTCCAGTCCGGAAGCTCGCTGCTGCAGAAGTCGCAGTATTTTTCCCGCCTGCAGGAACAAGAAGCATGTCATGAGATCTTACAGATGTGCAAATAATCATTATACGACCTCATGCACGCACCAGAGCTGCGACACATGAGTATCGAAACACCCTTCCCAGCATGGCATCAGCTTACCGTGTACCGGCGCTTTGTAACTGCCAGCGGGCGATACAAGTGCTATGACACCAGCTTGGGCATTTGCACGGATGGATCAGAGGTCTGTCCAGTGTTGCATGATCAAGGCACACCCAACAGATAGGAGCATCGTCTTCGGCCTGCAAATGCAGTACGCTGTGATGCATATTATTCCAAATAAAGAGATATGTCACCAAATGAGGCAGTCACGACGCACCTCTGCCAGCACGTTTATCCTGTGCACACGATCGCCCAGCTTTGGCTTCTCGGCGCATTCACTGCTCATGGGCACCCTATCTACGCCTATTACAACACAGACGTACACGTCAACGAAATAAAGCTGTTCTGCGAGGAGATCAACGCTTGAAAAAATCCCGTCTGCGACAACACACGGCACGAGGTTCCTGCGTGACCGAAGGACGCTACTACTAGTGCAGCAAAGCACGCTGTACGCTTATTGTTGTGTCCCGAAGACCATCTGAGCCAGGCCAGGACCTGCCTTTCTGTCGCGAGCACCTGTGAAGCCTAATCCCCCGTGACAGTTTCGACACCGCGGGGCAGCCAACAATGTATATGTGTATGCCTATATTAGATCACAAGTATGACATTAGTTCAGCTTGCGTCAATAAGGTCGAAGGTCGACACTTGCCGTTCCAGACTATCCACCTTAGATACGCACGACGTCTGGGAATTGGTGCGATCGACTGCGTGAACTGCGCTACGAACCATATACATGTAATCACCCGACACTGCCTGAATGCGTGATGCAAAGGGACTAGTGTGGCTGTGCTGACGTGTTGCCTATGCGCCATAAGGTACAGCTGTGAACATTGGGCTTACCTGAAACCTGAATCACGACCAGAAACCAACTGAACTTTGATCTGTAGTTATAGACACGCTGGCACGATGCGTAGCAGGAAGTGGGGGAATCACAGGGCCTCCCAGCCTGGCAGTGGCACTGCGCCTTGACGTGCTGCGAAAGCACTCAGGACGAGCCGTGTGCAAATCATTTACAATTCTTGATACATTGGAGCCATGCTTGGGATAAGCAGCAAGAGCCATGAGGACTCGTTACAGTGGCCCCCAAGGTACTTATGACGTAACAGATTGTGTAACCAGCATAGCAGGTGACATGACTTGCCATCAATGACAATTAAGGTTCAGTTGCTGAAAGCAACAACTTATTGCTGTAACATGTTGCTGTAGCATGCATGCATTTAGCTTTCATAGGCAGTAGCAGTTTTAAAAGAACTGCAGAAACTAGCCTGCCTATACCCCCCCTCAATGCATCTGTGATACTTCAAACAGTGCATTGACAATGAAGCATGCAGTATGACAAAAACAGATCTCAAATGGCTGGAGTACCAGGCACAGCAGGTGCAACAAAACTAGCCATGGATGGATACACATTGATGAAATCTGAATAGCACTCATGCAGGCAGTTGGCGTATGGCAATGCCAGAGTCTTGCATTGATCAGCCAGAACTTTCATACTGCATACAGCCGTGGCTAGAGACTTGCTGGCCTCACTATGCTGGAACCCCTACTGAGCCCAGTCAACAAACAATGCCTCAGCTTTTGTTGCAGCACATGTAGCTGCAATGCTGAAAACAGCCCAAAGTTCAGCCCTATCAACCAGCATATCAACAGCCTGATACAGACTACGTTGCCAGTGATACCGAAGAGGAGGCTCAAGACCAAAAGCATATTTTATCATGCGTATGTCATTAAGATTACCATTAGTATTAGCAAACACCGTAGCATTGATGCTTTCTTGTAGGTAGTTTATTGCCCCATCAATCACCTCAGGGTTGATATCATCCATCGCTGCCCCCTCATAAACTGTTAATGCAAGCTCAATGTCATGAATCGCCTTATCAACCATGTAGTGGCGATTGCTTTCTTCAGCTTCTCTGAGATTCACAACGGGTGTACTGGGAAAGTCAAAACCCAAATCACTACAAAGCAGCAGCACACAAAACATATCATCTCAGAAGTGCATGCAAACACCATTCATGCACATGTATGAAAGTCACATGTTCCCCCCCCCAGCCCTGCCCCTGAACTGTCATACTGCTGCCTTAGCTGCATGTATCTGCCTGCAAACAATTGAGACAGAAAATAGGCAGCGGACACAGAACAGTTGAAGCTTGAGGGTTCAGATATCAAAAGTTGAGATCAACAGCTGCCAAAGGTAACTCCCACATGATAGGATAGTGAGTAGCAGTACAGACACTGCATCTCTTGAAGGCTCTGACCAGAGCAGAGACCTTAATCCATACATCATTCTGACTGCTTTGCAACTGAGAACACGTAGAAAAAATGTTGGCAGGTAGAAAACGCCAAGTGAGCATCAGAAGCTTATCAAACTCTGACATAATGACGTCTTCAAGGCTGTCTTGTACTGCAGATGTACGCCTGACAATAAGAGCCCACTGCTCAATATAGTCCAAAGACTCCTTCAACAACTGACTGCAAGGTTGTTGCATGATCAAACAAACCAGGCCACGCACAGCAAGAGCATCATGCCAAGCCAATGGCATCTGAAAGTTCAGCATGTCAAAAGTGCGTTGCAGATCAGTAACAAGACTGCCAAGCTCGGACTCCGATTTCACAATACTTGCAACATCAGTCATTCTGGAGATAACTTCTGTGATACTGTCCAGTAGACTGATTATTCTGCTTGCTTGCTTGCTTTTCTGATCAAGAATTTGCCAGACATGGCAGATGATAAACCTCAACACCACGCCAAGCGCCCTGTAAAGCAGAGGCAAACAGCGAGCATGTAAGTTGACATACACATAACATGCTATAAGAACTCAGACATACGAAATTGTAACAATTATCATGCAGCATAAGATGCATCAAGCATAATTCCAGCAACCCTTTTCTCCCCCCCCCCCCAGCCCCTCACTGCTGCAACATGCTGTGGCTGTAACTGATGCGAGCTGTGATGAATTTCAGCTGATGGAACCTTGCTGCAATACAACAGCAACAGTGCAGCAGACTTGCAGTCGTTAAGAGTAGTTAAGGTTTGGGTGCATGCAGACAGTTAAGAGTCACAGCTGGTATGAGCAAGATGATTGAGGGTTGGGGTTCTCTGCAGCATGATCTTATGTGCTTTGTGCAAGTCCACAAAAGGTGACACAATCCATTCGGCAGTCTGCAACAGGCATGATAAGCTGTAACCAATGCCTGTCAGCTCCAATGCATATGCGTTGTATGGACGACACAGCCGTATCCAAATCCACAGACAACTTTGTGATTCATTATAGGTATCCTCAATCAGCTCCTTCAGATTGGCCCATGACTCAGCAACATCAAGAACAATGGACACACAAGGGTCAAGTACAGCTGACTCTGTTAGTGTCAAACACTTGATACAACCAATCAAACTGGAACGTGCCATGTGGAAAATAGGGAAATCTACCAACAGCACAGGTAGACATTTCCACAAGTGCCTCTTGCACTTTGCTTGCCATTGACTGCTCCAATACAGTGCCTGGCAGAGCAGTGGTGATATGGCGTCTGAGCTCAGGTAAGAAGGATCGAACAGCAACCATCTTAGCTCTGAGTGATGCAATTCTCTGATCTTCAGTCACTTTGAATGCTGTGAGATCAGCTAAGGTTGGAATCCTGTAGTCAAACAAACAATAAGGAAAATAAGTGTTATAA
The DNA here is from genome assembly GCA_001630525.1 of Coelastrella sp. M60. Classification (NCBI taxonomy): domain Eukaryota; kingdom Viridiplantae; phylum Chlorophyta; class Chlorophyceae; order Sphaeropleales; family Scenedesmaceae; genus Coelastrella; species Coelastrella sp. M60. Next base: position 15,770 of record LWCB01005975.1, on the reverse strand, counting down.
CATAGCTGGTAACAATGCAGGTAACATAGTGCAAAATACAACATCTGTGACACCCTTCCTGATCCCCCCCCCAAACCACTGGTTTGCTGCAGCTGCGCTCGGCCGAATCGCTGCTGCTGCACAATTCAAAAGGGAGATGAAGAGCATAAGACATAGTTAAGGTTAGTAGCTTATGAGCACAATTTGGAATATTGCTCAACATAAGAACAACAGACAGAACAGTAGACAAAAACTCAGTCAACATTCACAGCTGCTGCCTCTACTGGTGCTCCATCATCTGATATATCAAGCGTTTCAATGTTGATCATAGCATTGACGGTGACGTTGACAGGTAAAGCATGTCCCAGAAAGAAGTTTTGTATGGGTAGCAAACATTGCTCCCATTTAAATCCTGAAACACCAGCAAATGCAGCAATAGTAGGTGCCAGCTTCTCTGATAACATTTCTGCTAACCACAATGATGCACCAGTATAGCACATGAACTGCTTGAAGCATGAAGTCCACTGCAATCCTGACATAGGGTCCAGAATGCCCCCTGCACTGTGAAATATTAGATTATGAATACTCCATATATGCCTTGCCAGAATAGATAAACGACGAAGCACTTTATACAACCTTCTGATATAAGAAGCGTACTCACGGCGAGACATAACCTTGTCAAGCGTGCCATATGTGAAAATCTCAGGCACAATATCCTGAAAGTCAATGACTACAATATCATGCATCAGACGATATCCCAGACGTTTGATCATATGAAGCTGTGACTCCCAGTGCCCTGCACTTCCATAGGAGTTGATGCTTGCTGCTGCACGCCGCATGCGAGCCACAATGTTTTCCATTTTCTGACTGTGAGCTTCAATGCGCCCAATTTTGGAGATCATGATTGCGAAGAAGTGCAGCATTACAATGTGAAGACTCCTAAAACACAGCAGCAACAACACATGAGTCATCAATCAACATCATGATTGCAGATTGAAAACATGCACAACAGCATGAGAGGTAAGGCGATATGCAAATGACACCCTTCCCTGGCCCATTCGTAACCCCCATTGCTGTGTTGTATCTGTCTGACGCTGCTGTACTGGCATTGCCTCACCACACTGCAGACAGAATAAAAGACATAAGAATTGTTATCTTATGATTGGTGAGGTACAATGCAGCATCTAATCATCATCAGAGTCAAAAGGATAGAAGTATTCCAAAGCATCAACGCCATCCCAGTCAAACATGGTATCATCATTGCCTTCAAACAGTGGTTCAGATGCATTGTCACTGATGAAATCTGCAGATGATATGCTGCGGTTATCATCAATTGTGCCATGCAGCAGTGTGACATTATGCACCAGTGGATACAGGGCAGCATCATAACCTGGGATGTCCCTGTACATCTCAATGACAGGAGTGATGCGCATCACAAGTAAGTCTGACAGCCAGCGCAGAGCCCCCATATGGGTGTACAGACTTCTGTGGCACCTATCAAAAAATTTATAGCACGACCAGCTCATAGCCTTGACAGCACCATCATACAAAACAGCTGAAGCTGCATGCAGTCTCTGAGACATTGAGACAACCTTTCCCATGATACCGAAGAGAGACTTCATTTGCACTGCAAAATCTGATGATGCTAACAAGTCATGCATACACCCCTGATCAAACATGGACACTAAAAGACAATCAAAATCCAGCACAGAAAGAAGTTGCACAATGCTGAACTCAGCATCACAGAGGTGATTCATGGCTGAAAAGCTGCTGACGTCGGCAGCCTTGTCAGCTTCTGTGATCAGATTGTCAACATGGGACTCCAGAGATGTGATCTTTGGCTCAAGCTGCTTGACACGACAATGCATGTCATCAACGAACTTGCCAACCACTATGCGTAGTGCCCTGTACAGCAATGAAGCATCAACCAGTAAGGTTTATTGTGGCAGTAACAAACATATTGCATGAATATATGCGACATATTAGTGCTTCAGGCAGAGATATACCCACCCTACCCATTGACTGTATTATCACCCAAAGATTAGCCACTTATGCTGCTTTCTGATCAACAATGTGCTGGATTTCTGCGCTGCTAACAACTGCACAAGATATTTCTGCTGCTTGTTCAGCTTAGCTGGGATATAGCAGGCAATCCAGCTAGCCGAATACCGCTGCAGAGCAGACAAACAGCTGGTTAAGCAGTCAGCAGAAGGTGAAACAATGATGCCAGACATTGCAGATTCAGGTTCACAGAACTGCAGTTGATATCCTTTCAATGACAATGCAGCTGCCAGCTCCTTGTTGTAAGTGATAGGATCATACAATGCAAGTGACATACTGCCTGCCATGAATTCTAGTAGAAGCTCAACTGCTGCAGAAGGTACACCTGTGGCTGTGAAACAAGTACTTGCTGGAGCAGATAAGCATTCTGTCAATCGTTGCTGCACCACAAGCAAAGCAGCAAGCTCTGGGATCACAACACTATCGGGCAACTGAGTGCCAACTGGTTTAAGCAACTTCTTTGCCACAGCAGTAGACATATCTTGCTGATCACCATCCTCATAAATGGCCTTAAAGTAATGAGGCCTATGCTCAATACCCTTGAAATGCAGACGACCCCAATAAGTACGTGGGCGCTTGGTTAGAGGATCCTTGAACACCCTAGTGATGAGCCTGCCATGTAGTTCAGCTGCTGCTTGATCACGCTGCCTCATAGCAGCATCTGGAAAGATGTTGGGCAGTTGATCAAGTTGCTCCTGCTGTTGTCGATACCTTGCAGCCCTTGCTGCATCTGCTGCTGTTTTGCCAACTGCAACACAGTCAGGACAGACCCAATGCCCTTCTGGTACCTCAGAAAGAGGAGGGCGTAAGCAGAAAGTATGCCAACCATGATTGCAGAGCTCACATAACAGCAATTGATGATCAAACTCATCGGTACCACACACTTCACAGACAACATCCTTAATGTCATCTACCAACAAGGGATCAATAGTTGGATCAAGTGGCAGATAACAGGGTGCAAGCTGTTCAACTCTGCGGTCTATGGTGCGACCACAGCGACCCTCCAACTCACAAACACCAGATGACTTGATTTGCTTGATGCGGAGAATGCTTGTTCTAGCAGCAGGTTGCAATGCACTGTTGATGCGATGATTCTTAATGTAGACAAAATCACCAACAGCAAAAGTCACTTCCTTAGCTGCTTTACCCTGCAGAAATCTCAGCTGATCACGATGCTGGGCAACAGCCAGATTATCAAGTGCTGCTGGCATATACCTCCTCACCAGATCACGACGTCACAACAAATCAGCTTCAGCCACCTCTGGGTTATCATAATCAACTGGTTGTAGAAGCTGTTGCTGCACTGCAGGTGACAACACAGGCTTACGAGCAAACATGAGCTCATATGGTGCAAACTTAGTGCTAGCAGATGGGCTGCAGTTATAACCCACCACAAGATCAGCAACATCTGCATCCCAGTCTGCCACAGAATGCTTAGCACTTGCCATGCGCTTCAGTGATGCTTTCACAATATGAACAGCTTTCTCAGCCTGGCCATTAGACTGAGGATGGTATGGAGAGATGTTGTTATGCTCAACTAGTGCATTAGCCAACATCTGTGAAAACTCGTCACCAAATGCCGGACCAGAATCACTGATCACCATACCTGGAGCAGCAAATACAGCCAACACAGAATGCTTGAATGCTGTAGCTGTAGTGGATGCCTTCTTATCTGATATTGGCACTGCAACCAGGAACTTGGTGAAAGCCTCAATAGCCACCATAACATGTGCATTCCCCCTAGCGGTAGTAGGGAGGTCTTCAGCCAGATCGACATGCCACCTGAAACCTGCGGTACTAATTGGCACTGACTGCAGTTCTTTAGGTCGTGCCACAAAGGCTGCTTGCTCACGACTGCAGTGTTGACATGCCTTCACAATACTAGCAGTGTTGGCAACAAGACCTTTCCACCAATACTGCAACAACAGCTGTGCTGCAGTACGTCTGACACCAAAATGACCAAACTTCTCATGACATTGCTGAATGATAGCAGAACGCTGATCAGGAGGTGGTACCAGCCGGTTGCTACCATCAGACATCATGCGATACAGCTTTCCCTCAATCCAACTATACTGAGCCAAGCGCTTGCTGATACGCTTACGTTCTGCAAGACTTAAACCAGGTGCCAGTGAACCATCTTGCAGTGTTGACATTGCTGGTTGATCAGTCCAGATGTCACCATTGTTTGAGGACTGTTGCACTGGTAGATCAGTTGCTTCTGCCGACGTTGCCATAGCACATAGCTGGGTATAGCAAGGGCAGTACAACTCCTTTTGCAGAAGACTTGTGGAAGCCTTGCAGGCAGGGACAGCGTAGCTGTGAGACGGCTGCGTGCACAGGCCCTTTTGCCCACATAGGACTGATGTTGATCCATCTCCAATAGCATGCCTTGAAGTGCTTGCTGCACCTGGCTGCTTAACACACAACAGGTTGCATTGCTGTTGTGCATAACTGACAGCCAACTTGGCTGTACGCAATGCATTAGTTGCACTTTGATCTTGGTAAGACCATGCCAAACTCAGTGCCAAGATGCATTGCAGACTATTAGCATCAATGGCCTGACCAAGAAGTTGACAACGTTGCAAATCAGTAACCCCAGGGGCTGCGGTGCTACCTGCCTGGTAACCCATAGCCAACTCACGTTCTGTAGCCATGGGTTCAGTCCAGGTAGGATGATTGGGATTACTGATGTCGAGAAGACTACCAGGTTGTCCTGGCCTGAAGGCATAACTGTTTGGTTTGCTCATGAGGGTTGGCCAAGCAGTTCTGGTGATGCCAGGGTGATTGACAGGGAAGTAGGGAGTTCTGTCGATTCTCACCACAGGCATAGGGACCCGATGTGTGGGTAGGATTTGCTGTATTTGTCGTCCAGACGGTTGTGGCACATGGGAGATTGCTGCAGACAATCGTTGTGCGGAACACAGGTTAGTCCAGAAGTTTCGCAGTCGATGAGCAAGACTGCCAAACTGTACAGCATCAACAGTAACGGGAGTGCCAATAACACTGCACACAACATTGAAATCATGTTGTGCAATGCCGACACTGGGATGATGTTGAAATGCTACATTCTCAATGACATAGGCTGGGGTCAATGGTAATATTTGCTGTAATGCACCAATGATGTTCACAAGCTGGTACAATAGCTGTGAGCGCTTTCCAGCCAAACCTTTACTTGGTCCTGCTTGTGAGAGATCTTGACAAGGGAAACCAGCAATCACAAGCCAAGGAACACAAGGATATAGAGCTGCAACTTGATGCAAATGATCAAAAGACACAGCTGTAACATTCGCTGATAACATGTTAAAGGCATTATGCAAAGCTGTTGCTGGTAGTAGGTAAGGATACTGCTTTTGCAACTGCTGTACTCTATGAGATGCTACTGTCTGAGCAACAGTATCGATATCTGAATACACATACTGCTTCACGCTGATGCCATTGCGCAAGCATGCTTCAAGACCAGCACAGATGCCACCAAAGGGTTCATAAAGAACAACACCATGCTGATGCATTGCTGTGTAGAACTGCATGGTAACAGGACATGTGTTAAGTTGCTTAGTGATCATGATATCATGATGATCTGGGTGCTGCAGATGAGATCCAGGCAGTGATGACTCAACCATGGGCACATTATGCAGTGCATCTGCTGCCTGATGTACTGCTATAGTTGCCGTGTGATGCAGTTGCTGGGGCAACCATGCTGTGGAGGGGAAAAAAGAAGATGTATCCTCACCCCCCCCCCCAACAATGAAAAAGAATCATATGCCAGCATATCTAGATCAGTTTCATTGTTGGACAGCATACATGTTAGAGACTGACAGGCCAAGGCTGCAGGATTGCAATTGACTGTGCCACATGCCAAAGATGTTGCTTCAATTTGCAGTAACAGTGCTGAAGGGGTCACACCTGATTGAAGTTGCCACTGCTCTGAAGATACGGGTGCCAGTTGTGCCATTGCTGCCACCTGTACTTCAGGGCCAACAGTAGTTTGGTTTCTGTTAGCAAGTAATTCAGCAGTAAGCATTTCATGTGTGTAAACAGTGACATCAGGAGTGCCATCTGCAAACTGAACAGCAGGTAATGGTGCTTGCTCATGATCTAGATCAATGCGACAGCCACACCAGTCAGCAACACAAACACCTGGATTCCTGCTGGGTGCATCAGCAATGTTATGAACACCTGGACGATGCACAATGGTATAACGGTACTCAGACAGCAAAAGAGCCCACCTCATAGCTTGTGAGCTTATGTTAGTTTTGGCAGTTAGTAGCCACAACAAGGGTTTAGCATCTGTGTGATGATAGTAATGCACGCCCAACAAGTAGGGTCTAAATGAACGAGCACCATACACAGCAGCTAAACACTCACCCTTATATGCAGGATAATTCTGCTCAGCATTATTCAAAGATCTAGACATACAGCCAATCATGCTTTCATTGCCTTCATCATCACGCTGATTCAATATAGCAGCTATGCCATGCTGAGACCAGTCAGTATACAAATGCAGGGTTTGTTTGGGATCAGGCAATCGCAGTGCCAGTCCCGGAGTAGTAAACGCCTGCTTGATGTTATCATATGCAACTTGACATTCATTTGACCACACAAAAGGCACATCCTTCTTTAGCAACTCATACAATGGTCTGGCAATGATTGAAAATCGAGGCACATAGCCTCTATAAAAATTGAACAGCCCAAGCTGTGCTTGCAATTGTTTGACAGTCACTGGTGCTGGTAGATCAAGCATACCTTGTACCTTGGCTGGCTCTGGAGACAGCGATTTGGCATCAAGTAAATGCCCCAGGTAAGGTATACGATCAGCGGCCAGTATTGACTTTGCAGGATGCAACCTGATGCCAACTGAAAACAAGTGCTTCAGAAGGATGTCAAGATCACGCAAATGAGACTCCATATCAGGACTAAACAATAGAATATCATCAACAAAGACTGCACAAGTATGAGACAAACCAGCTGCAGCTATCTCCTTGTCCATGACTTTCTGAAATTCAGCAGTGGCATTAACATGCCCATAAGGCATGCGCTTGTAAGAATAAAGCTTACCACGCCAATGAAACGTGCAGATATCTTGAGCCTTGGGAGATAGCTTGAGATTAAGAAAACCTTGCCTGCAATCAAGCTTTGACAACACAGTGGTACCTGCTGCTGCAACACGAGCAAATAAGACTTCAGGAAGAGGAGGTCTGTAACAATCAGGCTTAGTGTTAGAATTGACTACCCTGAGATCAGATGCAGTACGTCTGTCAGACCAGGTACCATCAGGTGCACGCTTGAGAGGAAAAGTGAGATTGTAAGCATGCTCTACTACAGTGTTATTACGCTGGAAAACAAAATCTGCATCAACGAGCTCTTGCACTTTCTCATCACCAATTTTGAGCTCTTCACCATGAAACTGCCTAGGAGGTTGATACATGCGTTTTTTATCATCATACAACTCAAAATCAACAACATCACCAGTGTAACCAGTCATTTCTTTAGCACTATAAGCTAAGGCTGACCTGTTATCTTGTAGCAACTGCTCCAGTCTGGCACGTTGATCTGAGGTGGCTTGAGAATGATTGCCAAGAATCCACAGACCGTTTGGGTGAACTTCCCAGTGAGCATCAAAAGGAAATTCAGATTCCATGTTGGGTTGCAGTTGATCCAAGAAACTGGGGTCAGGTCTGTACCATGCAGAAGATTGTTGTAACACAGCACCAACACGTTGCACTGCCTCAGTGGCGATAAAGATGCCACCCCCGGCTGGGCCTGATGGCCCAGCTTGCTGCTCACCAGGAGCAGCGACGAAAATTGTGGTTGGATGGTGCAGCAGCGGACTCTGCCAGAGGCTGAGGTGCTGCTTGACCAGTTGCCGCTGTGAAGACGAAAGGAGATAGAGGGACATCCGCCTGCAGTGCTGCAAGAACTGCTTTCTTGCTAACACTGCCCTTGACCGGTACACCTGCTATGACACTGAAATCATTCTGCGGTGCCAGTGGATACCATATGAAGTGCTGATATACTGGGTTAACATGGGCAAAGAAAGCTTTGAAGGTTTCTGTGTCCAGCAAAACATCGTACATGCCACCAGCATTACCGGCAATCACATGCATACATGGCACTTCAACTGACATGGGATACGCTGTTCCTCTGCCCACAATGAGAGTGGCTGCAGGTGTTTTGCCAATGATGTATTGACGCATCTCACCATCAATAGCCTTGAGTTGTGGGCTGTCAGTTGGCAGAATTGGCACACCCATACGCTTGCACTGCTGTTCACTGATTAGCAGGACATTACTGCCATCATCACAAACAGCAAGATTAATGGCATTCAGTCTGCCATCAGCAAACTGCAGATACAGACCATAGTCAGGGTCTGTGGAGGACAATTTGTTGATTACCTGGGTGCTGGTGACGTGCTCATCGTAGTCAATGTAGCCAGGTTCAAACATGAGCTTGGGTGGAGACAGAATGCTTTGCATTTGCTTGACCTGTGACTCAGATGTGGGCTGATGCGCTTCTGCAGAGTTGACAGTAACTTGTCCAGCGGCTGTGGTGTCAGGGACTTGTTGCTGCTGGTTGCCGCCCTGCACAGCTGCTTCTTGCATAAGCAGCAGGTAAGCTGAGTGCTGCAGTTCAGGCACTACATTTCCCAGTTGTTGGAAAAAGTTGGCTACAGCAGTTGCCTGATCAGTTTGGCTGTTACTGTCAAGTGCTTTTTGCAACTGCTTAGCAGATGTTATCAGTTGCTGAGAAGCACTAGATGACAGCATAACTGCAGCATGTGATACCACTTGTACCAAACCAGTCAACATACGATGAATCACACTGGGTTCTGCATTGGCTGTATCTGCAGTGGGTGAGTAACGACCTCCAGCAGCTGTATTGGGATCTGGTGCTGCTGGTTTTACTGCAGATTGAAAACTCACCGGAAAGCCTGCTTGCCTTCTTGTTGCAGCCATAGCGTGCAGAGTTGCACGTGCACCGCCCCAGCTAACACCAGCGGGATTGAGGTGGGAATGGAGTGTTGCGGGACACATTTGACCAAGGAATCCCGTGTAGTATGGAGGGTTGGGTTGACTGGGATTTGAGGTACTACCAGCACGATCAATGGTTGCAGCGGCATTGCTGGCTGAAGGGTTGTTGATAGCCCAGGGATTGTTGACTGCAGGGACAGGTCCAAGCATTCCTGCAGCTGCTTGAGATGTAAACGAATGAACGGGCTGAGCTTGAGCAGCAGCACTTGCCGGGAGAATGGCAGGATTGCTAGCTGCTCCGGATGCAGCTGAACTCCAGTAGTTGTTGCTGCTCCAGGGTGGCGGTGGGGGAGTGAACCCGTGGGGTCCATGCCATCCAGCAGCAGCTGTATTGGAATTCAAAATGCGTTGCACAGCTGTCATCTGCAGCACTGCAGCTGAGAGCTTGCCTTGCCGTGCTGCATCATGTATCTGATCCTTGACATTGGAGAGGTCAGGATTCTTGCCCATTTCCAAGCAGCCCTGTAGGTAGATTACTACTGCCTTCACAGGCGCAGCAGGACGAGGACTCCAATCAGCAGGGGCAGCTCTGGGGTTGCTGTAGTAGCAGTTGTGGTTGTACTGAAAACCACAGACTTGACAGCCTTGTTGTTGTCCCTGGGACTGATTGTTGACAGGCCTGCGGGGCTGTTGCTTGAAGGGTTTGACAGTGCCGTGACTTTGTCCCGGATGCTGTTGGGCTTGTTGAGCAGCAGCTGCCATGCTGGCCACACCATCCATGCGCTGAGACAGCTGTTGCATTGCTGACATGATGGAATTGTACTCAGGTGCACGTTGTGCAGCTGGTGGTGCTGTAACTTGCTGTGCTGCCATTGCTGCTGCAGCTTCTCTGACTGGACAGTGACTGTTGGTATGTCTTCTGTCCAGAGGGCAGCGGCTGCATACAGCATCACCATGCTCAGGGCTTTTGGATGCCAACTGTAGCCCCTTAGCTATGATCAGCAGCACATTCTTGTTACGAGTGCTTCTGAGAACAGAGTCCTGTGTGGCTTGACTCCATCGGGGTTCACCATTGACCTTGAAGCTGCTGGCAGCAGGTATGCTGACATCAAGAACTTTGATGAGACGTCCTTTGTTGTCATAAGCAAATCTACTGCTGGAGCCTGCATCGCTGTCACCACCGCGGCTCTGAGGTAGTGAGCGGTTAAAATTTGCTGCTGGCATGCCTGTGGTTGCAGAATACTGTGAGCGGATGTTCTTGTATCTGTCTGAGAAGCTTTCCAGCTGCTTGGCTTGCTGAATGACTCTTTTCAGACGTTCCATCCCATCTGCTACAGATCCTGAATGCTGAGGCCACCACTTCAGCAAATCGCGGCTGAGCTCTTGGTCATTGAGTCCCCATATGAATAGGAACTCAGGCTCTTCTGCTGCTGATCCACCCATGTGCCTGATCTCCTGATACTCCCTGATGAACAGCTGACCAAACTCATCAATGCTGTTCTTACCCTGACTCTTGGGTGTTCCCATGCTCATGAACTGTTTCAAACGCTGCTGGTCACCCAAGCCAAAGATAACATCCATGACCAGCCAGCTGAACTTGAACAATGCATCACTGGGGCTGATGGTGTTGCCCTTGACTGTTGGAAAGTATGATACCCGACTGGTGGTGTTGTACGCCTGCAAAGCGCGGTCTGCTGCTTCTGCATTCCTGAGTGCTGCATTGCGTTGCTGCTGTCGCTGCCTGAACTGCTCATCAGATTCGTTCTCGGCACGCTGCTCGTCACCCAAGGCATCCAGTTCAGCAGCTGCTCTATTGCTGCTGAGCAGAGCTCTGTTATACTCAGCTTCAATGGGAGCTTGCAGCCGGAGACGTTGGGCTGCCTCCCATATGGGCGAGTAGTGCAGGGTGAGGCGGGAGATGAGCGCTTGTTCAGCAGCGACAGCCTGTGCAGCATCAGGGACAAAAATGGCAACAACCTCAGACCCAATCCTACCAGCTTCTGAAAGTGGCATGTAGTGATTCAGCTGTGACTGTTCAATGAAGAAGCTGGACTTCTCCATGAGGCTGCTCAGTGCTTCTGTGCCTGTAGTTTGAGGCTTGATGAGACTGATAGCAATATCCAAGCGGTCACCAACATGATACTGCTTGGTTTTGTCACTGCTGACAATTTTGGCTCTATTTTTCTTATCAACAATAAATATTCCTTGTCTGCCATTCTCATACTCTGTTCCATGGTGAATACCACCCCATTCATATGGTACTTTGCCTCTATCAGCATCAAATGATAACTCCATGAATGTGTCTTCTATAGGTTGCTCAGGTTCATGTGGTACAATTGGTGGACTGCTCGCAAGACTTGTCCGTTCACTTCTAACGCTGCGATAGCTACTGCCACTAGAAAGACTTGTCCGTTCACTTCTGACGCTGCGATAGCTACTGCCACTAGTACTTCCCTGAGGAACTTCAGCAGGAGTAACTCCAGAACCTGCTGAGAGTCCTGGTTTAGATTTTGCAAGCTCTCTGATGATACGACGAAGTTGCCTTTCGTCCGGTGCGCCAGCTTCACCTAGTCCCGGTGTTACGAGACTGGACTCACTACGACTTCGAGTTGCCCTGAGGCTAGGGCCAGCTCCGGTTGTCTGATCCAGATGTTTACTGTCTAATTAACTTACCAATACTGTAGCTGCAGGCTGTTTTGCTGCGTCCGACACAGCTGTCACTGCAGCTGGACGCTATCATTCCCGTCCCATCCCCCCATGCAGATGCAAACTAAGAATGATAGCACAGTTCTTGGAATTGTTTTGTTCTATAGGGCATTAACTAGGCTACCGGCATGTAATACAGATTTGTTGGTTACGGGTGCTCGTAGTCTTGGACGTCGACTGGCTCCATAGTTCTCTGTTGTCACTTAACTGAGGCTCAACTTGGATATCTTAGCCTTTTGTTGCCTTCAAAAACTAATATTGCAGAATCGCTCAGTCGAAAATCAGTTTCCAGTAACGTAGTGTTGCTTTACGACAACAACGTTGGCACAAGATTCCAAGAACTGACTCACCGACACCACTGTCGGCACACAAGAGCACCTGAGTGCTGACAAGACAAGCACGTTGCGAGACGTAGCTGACACACCTCTTTGCATTCTCAGCACCGACAGACCTTCTGTGCCATGGAAACAAGCAAGCAATCATAACACAAGTTTGATTCAAGCTGCATAAAGCATGACTGCTGATATGGCCTGATCACTTAGAATCGTTGCTGACCAGATATTCACTTTAACACCTCTGCAACAAATACTGCAAACTGAAGCATTGATGCAATTGAATGCATAACAGTTGTAGCAACAATCAAAGATGAGGCTTACTACTCAAATCTAATGGTCACTTGATCGGTCACGTCACAGGCAGCTCGTAGACGTTCCAAGTCGGAGAGCGGAACTGTACAGGCGGTACCGGTATAAGAACGGTATAAATAAGCTTCCGTTGGTATTATCTCCCTGGAATGGTTGCACCAGTGGTTGAGGTGCTCATCAACTGAAAGTTCTTGATTCAAAGCCATACCAAACCTTGCTGCACTTGGGAACACAATGCAGTGTGGGGCTCAGTCTGACTTTCTATTGCCTGTTTCCAAGGCTCTTACAGGAGCATCTACACGGCAAATGCACTCCTCATATCAAGTAACAAATCCAGATAACCATTCTGAACTTGGTTATCAAGCAGATCTTATCTGACTGAAGCCTCACATGGTTTCACCGGTGCCGCTCACCAGCCCAGTGTTTACAGCATTACTTGTTGATGGCTGAGCCAATTGTTACCATGAAAAAGGTGACTCAAAGCTTACAACACGTACTATCAGCCTACATGATCAGAAGATACAGCCTGTGAACCCCCACATTCACAGCTCAGCAGGTTTCATGTAACTGACTGGTATATGCGAGAGGCGCGAATGAAGGATTCCAAGCAGTAGAGGCCTTGCAGCTGTCATATCAGCTAAGAATCATTACCAAACAGTGTTTATACCATGTTTGTCGTTAGTATAAGTGCTGGGCACTTCTGGAATGGTTGCACCAGTGGTTGAGGTGCTCATCAACTGAATCTGCTGAGTTGAGTCCATACCGTACCTTGTTGGACTTGAGAACATGATGCAGCGGGGCAACCTGTGTGCCTTGCTATTGCCTGTTTCCAAAGCTCACACAAGAGCATCTACACGACAAACGCACTCCACATACCAGGTAACAATGACAGATAACAAGTGGCACTTGCTTTTGGAGCAGATATTGTCTGACTGCCGCCTCACTTGGTTTCAGCCGGGTGTCTTTCCAGCTCAGTGTTTATTGCAACAACCCTACGGTTGTTATGGCTACTACACTAGCCCTAGTAACGGTGTTTTTGGGCTGTTTACCAGCCATGGTGCAGGTTTGCCAGGGTGGTGGCAACTATCTTTCTTACCAGCCTGGTATAGAATTGTTGACTAGGGTGGTTACATGGCCTTATAGCACTGGTAACCACCGCTGGTCACAGTGTGCTGGTCACCAGGGTGGTAACCTGTTATGCAAGCCTAGTGCGCAGTGCCATGAGTGTTTCGAGGTACGGTGGATTTGTGGCGCCTATATGGCATCATTGTGACACGCATCAGTGGTGTCTGATTCCCTCAACTGACTGGAAGTCAAATGTCTAGATTGCAATGGCCAATCGGTCTAGAGCAGTGATTGCAACTCACTTGGTCTGAGGCAAGCTGATGTTACACCAAAGGAACAACAACACTCACAAGCACAAACACAGCCCGGTGATACGGGCACCTAGTTGCAAGGTACAGGAAGACCTGCAGCCCTAAACCCTAAAGTGGGCAGTAACAAGACCAAGTGCACGAGTGTTGCTTCAAAGCCACAAGAAGCCCAGGGTCAGGCAGGTGCTGCACAACACTGAAGTTGATGTCTGTGATCTGGTTGCATCTGACAATATCAGTAAGAGCAACACCATTGTCCTTATCAGGCTCTACTGAGAACACCGGCATCCCAATCTGGGGGTCCAGTATGACCTCTGACACTCCTGCTGCTTGAACAGACGCCATAGCACCGCTGCTTGTGCCGGCTGTTGAGCCAACCACTTTGCTGCTGTGGAGGTGTCCATACAGTGCTCACGTGCTTTGCCTCTGTAGCCTACATGACAAACCAAATCCTTGACTCTCATAGAGCACAAGTGTCTACTGTCATCAGTAGCAACAGCTGCACCAGGCTCATCAGTTGCAGCAGTGTCATCAACTACTGCAGCTCTCTCCCATTTCCTGAGCAATACCCAACCAAACTCACGAGCCCTGCTATGTCCTGGGTGGACAAAACTGGCATTACCAAACCTTTACCTCAGGGTACAGACTGTAGGTAAAGCTGCTCATCATGGGACTTATCTCCAGTTGCCTGGCCAGATCTGCCACTGATGGCTGCTGCTGTGGCTGCTGCTGCTGCTGCACCACTGCCTTCTTTGGCCTACCTCTCCGCCTCCTTTGCACTGCAGCTGAGCCAGTAAGCTGCTGCTGCTGCTGTTGTTGCTGTCGTGCCCAAGTGTTCCAGTTGCTGAGCAGACTATAGAGATCTGATACCGAGTATGCCCAAGCCCCATCCCTCAGTCCAACCCTGTACTGCCTCTGTTGGTTGCTGCTCATACTTGAGAAGCATGAGTCAAGGTAGTGGCTGAAGGTGCCAGCATACCTGCAAGAAGACAGATAATACGCATCATTGAATCATCTAGTCAAGGTGGCTGCAGTGGATCAGAACTGATCCACAACTTTGTTTGTGGCATATGCATTAGGACTTGCTTTACACATAACGATGACCATCACATATATGCATGCTGCAGACAAAAGACAGTTGCCTGTGCCCATGCCTTCAGGATCGTGCAGACTTACCCATATGTGTCCTCTACCATGCAGTACTTGTGCAAATATCCTCAATTGCACATTTGCTGCAGTGTCCATTGGCGGCAGTACAATTGATACCAGAATGGCAAGACCATTGGCGGCCCTTGAGCTCAACCTCGACGCTTGTTGCTGCCGATGGCTGTGTAAGTACTCTGTAGCGCCTCTTTGATGCGATTGCAGCTGAGCCAGTAGGCTGCCGCTGGTGTTGCTGCTACTGTTGTTGTCTTGTCCATTTGTTCATCTGGACATGTCATGCAGTGCTGACTGAGTGCTCTCATTTGCTGGTTGCCAATTTTATCCTGCATTGCTGCTCATGCCTGTCAGGTCCTTGACAAGATGTTGGGCGAAGACAACAGCATATCTGCAAGACAACCGATGTAGCACAATATCGTGTTTCATAGTTGAAGTGAGCATATACATGCTTGATCGTAGAAGGTGTGCAACATGACCTAACTAGTTGCAATTACACATCTGAACATTCATCGCTGCAATGGTAGATTTGCAAAGCATTGAGAACACCAATATCTGTGTTACTTGCGCCTTACGCTGTAAACTTACCCTCTTGACCCTTTCATCATGTAGTAGTTGTGCACTGTCATTGACGACTGGATGTCTGTTGCAGTCTTCATCAACTGAAGGGAAGCATCCCTGAACTTGTACTTGATGCTTGTTGCAAGCATCTCTGTGGGCAGTTGGTAACATGTGAATTGAATTTATACTCTGCTGTCAGTTTGATAATATCAGTGGCAAGTCCAGTAATAAGGTCAGCTTGATGTGCAGCTCAAGTGCAGGCTGACAGACTTGATAAAGCCTCCATTATGCGGACTGCTGCAATCAGTTCTTCTGCCTCT
>LWCB01005973.1:0-19107 GCA_001630525.1 Coelastrella sp. M60 | reverse complement strand
CCGTACAATGTCCTGCAACCTCTTGCTTGCAGTCACACCCAATGTGCTGTTTCTTCCCCTGCAGGCAGGTGCTGAAAAAGTCAAAAGAGCAGCGGCTACAAGACAGCGACAGTGAGGGTTTCCTGAACGAGTGGGAAGTGCAACAAACAGAAGAGGAAGAGGTGTATCATGACCTGCAAGAACAGCTCTTCCCTCCTGAAGGTGAACAGCCATAGCAATCACCGGAGCAATAGCTGCAGCAACTGAGCAGACAGCACAGCCCTGATCCCATGCGAATAGCAGCAAAGAACCTGCATCAGCGGCCACGTCAGGAACAATCAATAATACATTTTCAACATATGGCGCCATAATGACGACACACAATGGTCACTGCTGCAAATTTGCTCGATCATGCACCTACAGAGCATGCCCAAGCGCAACAGCCACTGGCCACAACACCCCAGATGTTTTCGCTTGATGGCCATGGACACCTGCAGCCATCAGCACACTTGTCCAACGCTGCAGCCACCCACTCAAGGGCTCATCGAGCTGTCGCAGCATCTGAATCAGCAGCTGATGGCAGTCCCAGCAGAGTTGTCCAGCTTCAAAGCCAAGCAGAGACCCACAGCAGCGATAGCGATTTCTCTACCGCGTCGGCTGACGAGCTGGAGGATGAATCTGTGCCTGCAGGCAAGTGGCAAAGTGCTGAACACAACCCTATACTATCACGTTCTTTGGAACCACTGATTTCATTCACTGCAACATCTCAGTGCTTGCTAGTGGGTTGGTGGGACAGCTTCAACATTCCTTTGGTGCATAGCTGCTTGTGCATGATGATACGCTGCGAGCACAGCAGTAGGGGTGCATCTTAGAACGCACTTTGTGTGATTTCTGCCCTCTCCATGACGCAATTTAATGCCCGCTGTTGTCTGTGCTGACAGGGACGCAATTGCAGAAACACCCTGCAAGCAATCCATTGCGTCGCCTGTTGTGTTGTCTCAATCCTGCAGGAACAGGAGTGCAGTATGATCCCAACATCACCGCAACTCACACCTATCTGGGAGGTGGGGTGATGTACACACAGTGACTATGCTGCGACCACCACCATGACCAGGCAGCTTGACAAGCATGCAGGAAATGTGATTCTTTTCGTGTGTGTTTTTTGGTTCCACCTGCCTGAATGTTGCATGGAATCCAGAGCAGTCAGGGTCCGTGGCATTCACTGTTCTGCATGAGGGGCAAGTGCTGTCTAGGCTAGCCGTGCACGATGCTACTCTTTGTGGTTTGTCATACAGTGCACCCTGATGCACAGGCAGTTCTAGAGCTGCTGCAGGTGTGTGTGAACATGCTCCTCTACTCCACAGGACGATGCAAAAAACATGAAAACCCCATCTTGGTATTCTCGTTTTCAAGTCTGCTGCATCTCCTGATGTACATCTCCTGCAGACGTTGAGGAATGTGAAGGGGTGTATGGAGTGCTGCAGGACGGCACCACAGCGAGATTGCCTGTACTCCGCCTAGAAGGTAAGGTAAACAGCAAGCAGCTAAACTCGTACTGCTACAGCGCACCCTTGAGAGAGAGGGCAATCTGCTCTCTAACATCACTAAAGCTGTTCACCTCTGAAGATTTCTGAAGGCACACACATACCAGCTTATGACTTGGTGTTCCGACAATGCTATTGCCTCCAGGACCAGTACTGTATTCACTAGTCTCAAGGAGCCAACATTTGATCGATCGTCAGAGTCCATTCAGCCCTGCATGTAATCTTGTTGAGCAGGTGTGGTACTGTTCCCGGGTTGCCAGCTGCCGCTACTGTTGAGCACTACTACTGAGTTGCATATTCTCAGCAGGGCGCTGTCTGCACCTGCACCCTTCACTCGGTTGCTGGCAGTCATGCCTGGGTAAGCAGTGCAGAGTGATGCCAACACAGCATATCATCACGGCATGTTTTGCGTTGTCATGGTGTTCTTCAGTAAACTATCACCTCTGTTTTCTTCAGAATGCATAGTCAACATCCACTGCATGCAGTCCTTGTATTCATATGCCAGACAATGCAATAGTTATCGTGTTCACTGTTGTTGTAAGCCCTTCGTCAAGAACTTATTTAGTCCGTCAAGGCAGGTTCAGAACCTCCTGTATTATTGCTGCTGCTGTACAGATTGGGGCCTCGCATGCTGCATCATCAAAGCAGGATATGTTGCACAGCAGAGATCCGTCAGATGCGCAGACGTGATGAAAACGTTGCTGTGTTGGCAATCGGGCGACAAAGAGCAGAGATTGTGGATGATAAGAGCAGGGCACGATCACAAGTAAGCAGTAGAGAATACAGCAGTTGGGGTTCTAACAGACTGTGCCACTCAGGTGCAGAAACGTCCTGCAGGCGCCTCTTGCTGTATTGTTCCTTGTGGGCAGCTGAATGCCTGTATCAGCCCTCAACTCGGAGCGCCTCAACTCTCACAAGTACTGAGGGTTGTGGTGTTGCAGAAAATAGTGTCAGGAGGGTCGGAACCTGTCGCAGCCAAGCAAATGATTGTCAAAGGAACTATTCCATGCAGTTTTTTGTGCATTCAATTACTACAGGGAGCTCAGCTGCACCAAGATAGTTGATCTGTGTCATGTTTAGCCTTGCTCCCATGTTGGAAGTTGAGCCCCCATCAGTGCCAGCTGAATCAAGCTGCATTATGTTGATATGTTATACCTGCAGACATCTGTGCTTGTGCGCATCCTACCAGAGGGCTGTCAAAGCAGTGTTCCTGCACCCATGTGCTGCTATGCTTCTGCTATCCATCCTGCACTGACAGCACCTTGGGACCTTCAGCTACTGATGTCAAGAGTTAGAAAACTCTTGCAGATGGTTCTCATGCCAGTAAGTTATTCTTACGAGCTTTGCATGCTTGCTATAGCGTCATGCATGCGAGATGTGACGGGTTTCAGGCATCTCCAACATACTGGCTAATGTATCAGGCTGTCCGTCTGTCTCTCAGCGTAAAGAGAGTTGTACGTAGTGACATTGTCATGCTAACACACAACTTTCATACAGCTTTACATTGATCAGCACCGCACTGCAAGGCAATCAACACGCCTCTTCAAGTTATGCAGCACTGCCGGTGTGGGTCAGAATCCTGCATGCTCTGTAAACAATTGCAGGTTGCTTCCTTCCAAGGCACTCCCCTGGAACTATCCTACTGGGTCAGCCATAACCTGCCTCTGCCAACTGCAACAAGGCTGCTACTGCTGGCAGCTGACAGTCCTGCAGAGCGGTTGAGGATGCTGCATGGCGTGTTGGAGCGTTTGGATCAACTGGGGTGCAGCAACTGCGGTAGTGTGTTGGCTACTACTGCTGACCTTGTGGCCATGACGTCTGAGGGCATAGCGGGAACATTCGTAAACAGCGCAGGGTAAGCTTGAGCAAGATAGAACTGTTTTGCTTACTTCCACATGCAATATTTGCTGATCTTGCTTGCATGCAGCACCCTGCATGATCAACCTGTGCCCTTCTACTCCCCTCTTGGGCAGCACCCAACGCTGTCCTCTGGGAAGTATGGTACAGAGGTACATGCTAACGAGCAGGTAACTGCTGTGCTTGCAGCTATGTCCACGAGATGGTAACCTCCTACACAGTATCCAACATCCACCTGGAAGGTTCTCCTGAAACAGCCCATTCCTGGTTCCCCGGTTACGCCTGGACCATCGCTTACTGCAGCACCTGTCATCAGCATTTGGGCTGGCGCTTCACTGCAACACAGCATGATCTGAGACCGCCACTGTTCTGGGGTTTGAGGAGACCTGCATTGACGTGTCGGACACGACCTCAGAGTGCTGCTTCTGGAGGTGGTGCCAGTGAAGAGCCTTCACCAGGACAACAGCAAGGAGATGGTGGTGGTGGTGGTGGTCAGCAGAGAGGTATGAGATGGCCGGCTATCTTGAGAGAAACTGTTGTGATTCCGCTGCGTCGCAATCTGGAGCAATGAAGCCGGTAAAGATGTTGATGCTGCCGTCTTTGGCGCTTGTTGACACTTCCTATACTCTTGTTGCCAGTATAGCACCTGGGAGTTGCCTGTCTAGTGACCCCTAATGCTTTAGGTTTGGAGTGCTTGTAGAGACTGAAGTTGCTAGTTGATCAGCAGGCTCAGCGTAGATAACACACTCGGCAAGAAAACACAGTTTCCACTGATGGATTGTCGCTCAGTCCAGGACAACTTGATTGATGACTTCTGGGTGCAAGTGTTGTCGCTACTGCAGCAACAAGTTGTACGAGTACACTACAAAAGTGCCAAGAGTTGCATTGGGCGAGATCTACATAATCAGGTCAAGGTCAAATCAGCACACATCATACTCTGTGTTTGTGATGTATCTTGTGGTATGGCCAGCCTTGCCAGCCGATTATCTGATTCCTAAGGGCCTCTTGGCTGGAGTGGGTGTCTCTACTAGTAGTTACTACGTACTATGGCTGGAGTGGGTGTCTCTACTAGTAGTTACTACATACTGTAGTACAGCTCATGTGTTCCATACAGTTTTTCCCAGTGGTGTGTTCGTGAGCTAGTGTCAGCCATTGTAACAGGGCTTTGTCTTTGCATATACATCCTTTTTGCGGGTATGGGGGCAGGTAAAGGTGTGCCCTGCTTTATGGCTTTTGCTGTGCAAGCATGGTGATGGGCATGGTGATGAGCAGTGCCCTTGCAATGATACTGATCGTGTATTATTGGCAGCACTGCATGAGGCATAGTTTCATGTCACAGCATGTCTTCAACATCACATTACAAGAAGGTACCTCAGTGTCATTGCAGTGTATGTGAAAAGAAGGTATGTGAGCTTATATGTATATAATCAACTTTGAGCTTGCAGGTGTTTACTCGACTTCTACTTTGGGCAGTGGCGTCCTGGATTGGTCGGTTGCAAGGTGCATTTTGTAAACAACCGCAGTTTCGTTCGCCCAATCACCCTCGGATCAGCACCCTTTGGTCACAAGGCTATGATGACTCGGTAACAACCATGTTATAACAACGTGTGGCATTTTTCATCGCAACTGACACTGTCAGGGGAGTCCAAGATTGTCAAGAGTCACTGACAGTGGGTATCCAGTGCGGGCATGAGGCCTCTGGCTTGGCATAGACTCTATAACGTTGGCAACGTTGGCATATTTAACTGGTTAGTCAAACCACCATCAATACTGGTGCCAACCGTACCGTAACTAGTACTACTAGTAGTCAGAGGTAGCATGTCTGCTACACTGCTCCTTGCTGAGCTGTGTGACAGAAACCCAGGCTACAACATTGAAGACGTTGATAAACCCAGCAAAAATGTCAATGAACTCATCATTCAACCTGATGCGGACTACTGATGGCCCCGACAGCTGGTCACTTCTTGCTGCTAGCCTTCTTCTTGGTCCCTTTCTTTCCTGACGCAGCACCAGCAGCCTTACCACCCCCGCCAGGCAAGAAGTCTGCCAACTCCTGAACGCTCAAACTCCCTCCCTTGTCCTGCTCTCCATTGACTGCTGCTTGAGCTTTCACCTCTGCAAGGGATCTTGCAAGCAGCAGCTGCCTTATTAGTGGGTGTGGCTCAGGAGTTTGCCACCTACGGTACTTTGCTAGTGCTGGTTCTGCTTTGTCGCAAAAGTCAACGGCCAGCAGCTGCATCTTGGCAATGAGGGACTGCTGGGAGTCGCGTAGTTTGGGGATGTCCAACATGTAAGCACTGGTGTAGAACAGCGCTGCAGCGCCAATGGCTAACGGCTGCAGAAAGAAGAAAGAGATGAGGCACAGATCAGCCACCCTATCGCCGACACATAATACCTTTCCTCAGCGCAAGTGTATTACACCAGCTGGAACCCTATAAGAAACTCACAAGAGGGCAAGGAGCATATGGAAAAAGCTGTACTGGCGAGTGCATATATGAAGGGCATGTAATCTGGCTGCAGGATACTTTCAGGTTGTTTTTCACTAAGAACAGGATGTTTGTGAGGGGATCATATTTTATACCAAAGTCTCATATGAGCTCATGTAACGCACCTGTACAAGTCTATCAGCTGCTTCCTCTGCCGACATGCCAACATTCTCTGTGGCCCAAGTCCATGTGGTCAACAGGTTCTGTCCTACTCCTTGTACTGCATGTGACAGCATGTCTATCTGATCTTTGGTGGGAATCTTCTGCTTATCTTGCAGCACACCACCCAGATGCCGGATGATGGCACAAAGCAGATCTGCAGGGGACAGCATATGCCAAGCAAACAGTGACAGATCCAGTCAAACAACGAATAGCAAGGGCAATGGTTGCACAGTCATGGGTGTGCAAGAGTCATGGGTGTGCAAGAGTCATGGGTGTGCAAGAAAGGCTGATAAGCTTTTCTCAAGATGCTGTTTTCCTTTACTGCCACAAGAACAGTTGTGATTTCTAAGGCAGACGGTTAAGTACTTGTCCTGCAGTCTCCTTTCCAGGCACCATCACAAAACTCCCTGTGATATACAGATAATGGATGTCAATATCATTTAGAAGCATAGCAGCTCATTGTGGCTATTATAACACATGGCTGAACATACCTGTATGCTTTGCCATCATGCCATGCACCGCCCAGTGGCTGCCACCCAACACTACCGCCACCTGCTCAAGCCGCTGCTGTCCCTTCTGTGGATCATGCTGCAGGAAATTTCCATACGCCCAAGTTCTCAGCCGTGCACTGGCAGTCCTAATAAACTCATAATCGCCAACAAGCTCATCATCTCTGTCTGCGAATTCAGCCCCACACTTGTTACACTGCCAGGGCTTGGATGCTGCCGAATGATCTGCAGGAGGATCTTCCCTGCAGGACGAAGCTTCTGCTTTCTGTGGGTCATAGAACAGGAGGCCCATGTCAGAGGGTCCTTCTAATGCTGCTTCAGAAAGGTAGCCAGCTGCTGAGCGTTGTCGCTCTGGAGTTGCACAGCTGGGGCAGGGCATGTTGCAGAGCTTGTCAATTTGCTCTGTACAGCGAGAGCACTGACAGGTGAAGCTGAAGTGCTGCTCGAGATACTGTCTCCTGCAGGAACCAAGAGGCAGCAACAATTTTCAGCAACTCTCAATCTTTGAAGTATGATGAAGGTGATGCAGAGCATGAGACGAATGATTCTTCCCCTGCACAAACGGCTAACAATATGTGAATACCATCAAGTAATATCTGACCTGCGTTGTGCCTGCTTGTGGAGGTGTCACCGGTGTGGTGCCGCTATCATAACAAAGCAATGCTCAGCAGCAACGACAGCAGGTTTTCATACCTAAGTGCAAACTTCCACAGGGAAAGCAACAACACCTGTAAACCAAATTTACATGGCATCCAAGCTTCCAAACTTGCAATTGCTCATCCCCACCTTGCAAAGCCTGATGCAATATGAAGCTCTGCAGGCAGGTAAGTTGTTGTCAGCAGCTCCCCTTCCATGATGTCCCTCATGGCAACATGGCAGCCTCGGCTTTTGAACGATTTGTAACAGGTGTTAGGACTGTCACAAGTGTGGGCGAGCTTACTACCCTGGGAGTACATGGCAGCCCTGCAGCATGAGATATACAATAAACAGTGAAGCATATTGTACCTGTATATCAGTTGGGCAATACTTGCCAATCCTTGTCAACAAGCACAGCACGGGACTTGTGCAGTTTTGTTGCACGTGTGATTCATTGAACATTCGAATTGTGCAGATCATTACAGCCCTCATTTTTCCTGCTACTAAGTGTTGTATCCTCATTGCACAGACCAGTGGAGAGATAGTATATGCGTGAATAGAACTGCTGATAGCTGCACATGTTATTTTATCAACAACTGCTGGCCCTTCTGCAACTGACAGATGTCAAGCCGACACATGTGGTTTACAACAAGCTCTAAACCCTTTCAATTACTTACGCTTCGTTCCTGAAGGCGTGAACATTGAGTTCAGTTGCAAGCAGGACCTTCCTGATCACTCCGGCATCAGCACTGGCCTCTGTTACTTCTGGTCCGCTGCTTAGCCCCTTTGCTGCAGCTACTGTCGCCTCCATCTTCAATATTTTGCTGATGATTGGCGCCAGGGCAGCTAGCACCTTCGCCTGAATGTCGGCACGGACTACAGGTGCTGTTTCCTGCATCCCTGCCCCATCTGGGTTGCTGAACATCTCAGACAGAACTTGTTGCTGTACGGCGCTTGGAGCGCGGCAGAATTGTAAGTAGAACGCGACCCCGGTCTGCCAGTCGCTGGGGTGTATGAGTGCTGCATCTTCGCCAAGCTCTTCCCTGTGGTTGCTGACATGCTGTTCAACCTGCTTTAGCAACCCCTTAAGGACCTTGTCCTCTTGCGAAAAGCTAATAGACAGCAGGGGATCTTCACATATCACTATATCACCGGCTGATATGTCCTGCGCAGCGAAGGCTGAGCGACCAAACTTGTCATGGTCTTTCACTGTCACCTTATCGGTCGTCACAGGCGGAGGAGCGGATTCCGACATGTCTTAAACAGCCTGTTGATTGGGATAATGCTAGATATTTTGGCAACTTTGTGTTGCAGGGCGAAAGCACAGGTCCCACCAATGCGGCGGGCCTTGGTCACCTCCCTCACTTGCTTGATCACGTGTCTCGCCTGTTGACACTAATCACGCATTATAACATACTATGTGCGATACGTTGTCTCTTATTGCTCACGTTATGAACACGTTCTGTGAACGCAACAGTCAGTCAATTGGGCGAGAACAGAGCCATGCATAGCGCGGATGGGCACAGGATCCTTTAAAAAAGGTCTTCGGTCATCACTCGGCGCAATTGGGTGTTGTTGTCCATGTTCGCGACAGACTAACTTACGGTCCCCCCTGCCAAAGGTGTAATACGCAAGCAGTATGAGCAAACAACCACGATCGCGTACCAGGGAGCTTCCTAACGAAGATGTATTTCGTTGCTGTTACCTAGCTTTGCATGAACAGCCAAGTAAAATGCTGGCTTTCGCATCGGACACATCTGATCTGAAACACACTAGCCAGCAGCCAAGTCCAACTCTGGAGTTCGCACCACTTCGTGGCCAGCATTCGACAGCAGTAACATATATCGTAGGTTATTCTATCAACAATCAAAACAAGTTTTACATGCTCAGCGCCTATACTGACAGCAGCAGCCTGGACTACCATAGTGACAACCCTACTTCCAGTACTGCCTGGATACTTGCCTGGGGGTAAAAGTTGTACAGACCCAAGCTGGCTTTCTGCAACAGGCTCAGCGCGATGCAATGCTAGAAAGATCGATTTAGGCCCATTACCCATATGAGTACTCTGGCGCTTCAAGGTATAGATATCCAAGCAGCACACTTGTGTGCTTGCTATGTTTCTTATACAACTGCATGCCCTGACATTGCTGCTTATATCACTGAGATCAAGATCACCAGATGAGGCAGCCAACCACACAAATTGTGGTCAGGAAACTACACAGCATATGCTGTCAGGTGTATGACTGATCAAAGGACAAAAAGTTTCAAGCAACACAGTGCTGCCGTTGCTGCTGCTGCTGCATCTGCGTCAATCACTGATACATATCACCCCATCATGCTCTTCAAACCACGCACCAGGGTGCAACCCAGCACCCCTTATGAGTTGCCCCCCTCGTTCAACGAGCAGTTCTGCTTTGTCCCTTCTGCCACACCGACGTTGCTTGCACCTGTATACATCCACTCTCGCTGCTGCTGATACTGGTGCATGACATTTCCTGCGCTTTGTCGGATTACCATCATGATGATCACCATCAAGATCAGCATTGTGATCATCATCAAGATCATGATCATCACTATCATCCTGCATAAGCAACATATCAGCCAGGTGATCAGTCCTTCTGCAGCAGATCTGCCCTCAGCCATACATCTCTGCATTGCATGTAAGTTTGAATCTGCATGCGAGCTGTTCAGATCACTACAACCCAAGGCCAACCATGTACACCTGTCTTGTGGGTATCAACAGGAAACTAACACTCTCTAAAATGCAAACACAAACTGTGGAAGCACCTGATGCATCATGCAACGTGGCTTCAGCCGATATCTATCTTCAATCTGAGCATGGAGAGAACACACCGGCCAGCAACAACACCAAGTAGCACTTACCAATAGGTCTATGCATACCACACTACTGGCAGCGGCAGTCACAGCAGCAGCAGCAGCAGCAGGTGACACTTCACCAGAGTTCTGCTTCATCCTCTTGTTGTTGCTGTCTTCTGTGTCACCAAGTACAACGTGCCGTTTGCCTGTCGGCAATATTGGAGACTGTCCAACCTCCTCCTCCTCCTTCTCATCATCATCATCATCACTGCTGCTGCTGCTGCTGCCATCACTGCTGCTGCCGCTGCTGCTGCCATCACTGCTGCCACTCCCGCCGCTGCTTTCTTGACCAGTTGACTGTGAGCTTGCTGTATCCCCACTGCTGCTACTGCTTTGACTCCTGCTGCTGCTGCTGCCACTGCTTGCCCTTTCACTGCCGCTGCTGCTGCTGTCCCCTTCACTGCTGTTGTTACTTTCACTCTCACACTCACATTTGTTATTGTTACAATCAATGTCACTCTCATTGTGACACTTGTTACTATGGCTGTTACTTCTATCACTGCTGTGGTTCACACTCCCGCTCTCAGCACTGCTGCTGCTGCTGCCGCTCCTAGTGGTTCTGCTGATGCCATGGATTGCGGTCTTGCTGCTACCACTTCTACTACTGCTGGTGCTACTGCGTCCTTTGCCAACATATTTGCCCTGCTGCGTCTGAGTGTCACAACCATCAGATGGCACTTCCTGCAAGCCTGGGTGCTGCTGCTGCTGCTGTAAGGGCGCCTTATTGCTCAACTCCTGACCAGCAGCAGCAGCAGCTGCTGCTGCTGCTGGTGGAGCAGGTTTTGTGGCTTCCACAGCATCCTCAACTTGTATCATTGCTGTTTCCAGCTTACGCTGCTGCTGCCACTGCTGCATTCGCTGGTACCTGGCTTGCAAGTGAGCAGCAGCAGCAACCTGACTGCAAGGTAATGACGCTTTCACTGCTGCTGCTGCTGCTGTTGTCAGCGTTGGGGTCTGTACAACCTGCTCTGCCGTTGAGCTGCTAGTTTGATAAAGTCCAGCATGGTCCTTCTTCTGACAGTCAGGAGGCAGCTGCCTCTGCTGCTGCCGCTGCTGCTGCTGCTGTTGCTGTTGCTGTTGCTGCTGCTGTTGCATGGTGGCTGGTATGCTTGCTGCAGGTGCAGCAGCAGCGGACTTGATGCTGCCAGGGTGACCAACGCCGCTAGCAGCAGGAGCAGCAGCAGCAGCAGCGGTGGAGTCTGCTACTAGGGCTACAATGCTGCCGCCGGGCAGCAGCTGCTGGTGCTGCTGCTTATCTTGTTTCTTCATAACTGCCGCAACGTGGTTGATCCCACTACTGCTGCCAAGGCTGGTAGCACATGGCTTGACTGCTGCCACCTTGGCAGCGGCAGCAGCATCAGCAGCACTTGGCTCATGACTGCTGCCAGCAGGACTGCTAGAAAGGGACCTATTCCCACGGCTGCTGCCATTCCTTGTCTGCGCTGCTGCTCCTGGCATAGTGACAGCAGCAGCAGCAGCAGCAGCAGTAGCTGGTTCCATCTGTGCTAGCTTTGGTATTGGTCCCAGCTTCTCATGATCCCAGATTGCTGCCAACCTCCTGCATAAATCTTGCCTACAATAAGATACAAGTTCAAAACACAATGCTCAGCATGACAACAAACTGGTCAAACAACATTTGTCATCAGCTGACATACACTCTATGCACATACCTGCTGTAACACACATGTGACAAGTTATGTACAACATAACCAACATAACAATGTAACACTGTTACAACACTTATCGACCTACATACCTACCAGATATTTCCACACCACTGTATTTGTAAGACAGATGCTCTACCATTCGCAACAAAGCACTTTGGCAGATAAGAAGAATATTAGTATAGTATAGTCAAATGATCGTGTACTCACAATGTATACTAGTAGTAGTGTTTGTAATATGTTGTATCAAATACAACATACTACAAACACTACTACTAGTATACATTGTATATTATACTCTGATCTAGCATTCGTCTATAGAGTTGACTGCCCATACATCCACTTACCTAAAGCCAGGGGCATCCCCTTGTGGATCCTCATTCAGTAACGCATACTCCTCAGCAACAGTACCTCCTCTTGTTTTCCACACATTATAGTAGTACCCATTCAACTCATGTACCGACCGGTGATGCAGATAGTATCTCTTTATGTAATGAAACTTGCGATATTTATCCAACATGCCGAGTGCAAAGAGGATATCATCTTGAGGCGACCAAGTTGAGCGCAGCTTGAAGCCGAGCAGTGACATCCCAAGAGCCTGCAGCAACAGCAGCAGCAGCAGTGGGACAATGCCTTGTATCTCTATGGTACCTCCACTTGTGGTTGTGTTTGTAGTGCATTACTGTGCATTGTATGAGCCACTGCATTGCACTAGTGACACAATGCATTCAAAATGCAGGTGCATTGTCACCTTGCCTTGTGTGCACGGTTGTGCATTATCATTCTACACTTTTTCCAGTACTTATATACAGCACAATGCACGATGCTGGCTCCAGATGCCAAATGCATATCCTGATTCATAGCATGCACTCCACAATAATGCACACCTCTGCCAGCTGCTGTCCCATCTGCCTGTCCATCTCAGTCAGTGTCTTCTCCAGCAGCAGCAGTCTGTCAGCTCCATTTGCTCTGTCATTCCACAACTTCAGAAACACACACCGATCATTTGAAAGGCCTGCATCAGGGTTTTCAAGCTCGCTGCTCCTTGATGTGCTGCTGCTGCTGCTGCCATCAATGCTCAATCTGCCTGCAGCTGACTGGCCATGCATTTGGCTCTTGGGGAGCCACCGCTGCTGCTGCTGCTGCTGCTGTGAAGATGACTCGAGTTCTGCTGGTGTGTACAGTGGCTGTGAGAGGTACTTTGCTTCTGCTACTGTTGGCCCTGCTGCTGGTCGCTGCTGCAGTTGAGGCAATGCAGCCTGGTAATCTGGTCCCAGGGTCCAGGGACAACTTCTGAAAGGTGGTGTGTCATAACTGTTACTCTCTGAGTCATCAGTGTCATCAGAATCTGATGTGCTGAGGCTGCTGCTGCTGCTGCTGCTGCTCATGGAGCTGCACAAGGATGTCACAGAAGGAATGAACGGTAAGTGAGATGCCTGCCGCA
This sequence comes from Coelastrella sp. M60, assembly GCA_001630525.1. NCBI lineage: Eukaryota > Viridiplantae > Chlorophyta > Chlorophyceae > Sphaeropleales > Scenedesmaceae > Coelastrella > Coelastrella sp. M60. The sequence continues at coordinate 5,949 of LWCB01005973.1, read as the reverse complement.
TACTGGGAATTTTGATTTTGGAGAGCGCAAACCAAGGTATGCATTGATTATTGTATTCACACCATACAGATTGACATAACAATCACACGGATGCAGCATCAAGCAGACTGAAAATACTTGAGACAGCAGTGCATCTCATCGCTATAGATAACTTCATATAACATCTGCAAGTGAGCGGAAAAGACATCTATACGTGAAACAAACAAGCAAGCCCGCTCCGGCCATACGACCCTTGGGCATTTGACTCCCTGAGGGATATGCAATGGAAGACATCTACACATTACTTGCAGAGTCTTCACCTTATCGCATGCATGTAGGCACGTCAGAAGCAAGCATGTACAACGTCAAGACACATGCTGGATACATTGCAATATGATACTTACATGTAGCCTGAGTTGACATAACCAGCATGAACAGCCTGAGCTCGCACTCGGCCACTTCTCCTACTTGAAGCTGGTACAGCATCGCCAGCAACAGTAGCATCCACGACTGCTGCTACTGCTGGCTTTACTGCATGTTGATTGCCTGGTGGTTTAGCAGCTGTCCTGACTGGTGGCTGCGATCCTGCACCTGCTCTGGTAGGATTTAGTGAGTACATCTTGGGGGGTTTAGTTGTAGCAGCTTTTGCAGAGCCTGTCGCAGTGGGTGGCAGTCGTATAGGAGCAGAAGGTAGCACTCCAGCCTTGCGCTGCTGCAGTTGATGAAGTAGTTGTCGCTGTTTGTTGGGTAGCTTGGACCTGGGCTGCTGAGCTGGCTTGTGTTCATGCTGTGTGGGTGGCCGTTGAGGATTTGCAAGGACCAGATTTGACTGAATTGTGGCTGCAGGGTTGGCATTTATGTTTGATGAAAGATGGTGGGATGTGTTGTTGGACCTTGCAGTGAAGTCAGTGAACCCGTCCAAGTATGTGAAAAACTGATGTCTGAGGGCTTGGCCCGTCAGGAAGCCGCCCGTCACTGTTCGACTGATTGTATCCCAGGTTTCCAAGGCTGTAGTGCTGTTAAGTGAATCGTACTGCGAGACCAGAACGTATAGGTGCTTCAGGTTGACTGGCCGATAGTCGAGACTGTCCCCTGTTGCAAAGCAGCAGTGAAACAGGGATATATTGTGATGAAACAACATTGCAAAACTTGCGCAACACACACATATATGCTTGCGGGGCCGAGCATTGAGCGCGACGATATCGACAAACACGACCGAAGCGTATGCTGTGCGACGCGAAATCGGACCTTTGACGGCCCCTCACCTCGACTGCTGCAAAACACTCTGTAATCATCAACAAATCTTTGGTAACTTTCAAGGTACATCGCGTGCCTCAAGGCTCATTCGCATGATGCGCACAGATTCATTCTACAGACTTCACTCGTCTTCACTTGTCGAAGTGTCGACTCGCCTGTGAGCCGATCACTTTTCAAGGTCTCAACTGCGTCAGCTGTCAAATCGTCAGAAAGCGGCAAAGCTCAGACGCACTATGCTGTGCTGCGATCTGCATTACTTGGTCGAGTCGTTCAAGGACATCAGGACAACGCAATTCCACTACTGTCAAAACAGGTGAGGCATGGTGGAGGATGTGCAGCGCGTGATAAGGTGCCATGCCACAGCAAGGATGTGAATCGGCGCGCAGGAATGTCAATCCCTGCAGCCGAACCATCTGACGCAGATGGGAATGGTGCACTATTCGCAACTTTTGAAAGTCAATGTACATTGTGGCTGACTGTTGCTGAAATGTGCTTTTGCCACTGAATCAGGTCAACTCAGTTCATCAAATTCCCTTCATGGCATGACGAAGTCCACTCGATAATGTAATCCCTTGTAAACATCTTAGATGCAGCAGCTGCTGGATTCGCCTCTGCGTGCTGGCGGGGGCATCGCTGGGACCACAGCAGCTTCACCTGCAATGAGCAGACTGGACCGGATCTTAGAGCTTGTTACGGACCATGAAGCCAACTACCGTGAACAGGTCAATCATGAAGAACAAGTAGTTGCGCTGCCTGCCTCGCTGGTAAACCTCACAATCTCACCATGGAGGCATGTGCTGCATGTGTTATGCAGGACATTAAGCTGTCGCAGGTCACGCAGAAGATGACTGAACTTGAGATGCGTATGCAACAAGAAATGGATGCGATTTGGAGGCTCAAGGTGTGACTAACGTCATGGATTATCGCATGTTGTGCCCAAAGCACCGCATCGCATACACCAGTATCAACTTTGCACTGCCTCATCCTTGGGGCCCTGGGCATCCACCGACCCCTTGCAGCAGCTTTGCATACCAATGCGAGCTGCTTGAATGCTGTACTGCAGGAGCGCAACATTCCGCAGGAACTGGATCTTGCACGCACAGCAGTAGAAACTGTTGTACGACAGCTCGCAACAGTTACCAGAACCAACCAGGTCAGCCCACTTGGCCTCGAGCAACAGCTGCACGCGAATAATGCACCACACACGTTGTACAGCTTCAAAAGAGCTCATCCAATCCACAAGAAGCAGCAAATGTGCACATATACCCACTCAACCGTGCTCGAGCCTGGTCAATGCCTGGTCAGAGCGCTGTTGCTCCACGTGCTGTGTACAGAGATCTCTCCATTACATGCATGAGCCGCAATGCAGCATGCAACTATGTTTGGTGCAAAACATCTTCTGACTTGGCTGTCGCACTGCAGATGCTTCAATCAGAATTGAAGGCGTGCCAGCAGAAGCAGCAGCAGCAACAGGCAGCATACGAGGGCACCATAGCCATCCTGCAGTCTGACATGCAAGCGCTGCGCAGCAGGCTGTCTGACACACAGGACAACACCAAGGCAGCTGTTGAGCAATTGCAGGTCAGCTTCAAACTGCAGATGGACCAACAACGGCAGGAGCTCGAAGAACAGTATCAGGTGGGCATGCATGCCAGCTGGTGTATGCTACAAAGTGGTGAACCTGTTGGGTTATGCTGCTGCTGCACCATATGGCATATGCAGGACTGCAACGCTAGCCAGCAGCAGCCACAGCAATACCAATTGGTTAAGTTTGAAGTCATGAAGCAAGGGCTTGCAGCTCTGTGAGGTCAATTCCTTGTTGCGGCTCTGAATGAGTACCAATCTCAGCAGAGTATTCTGCTTTTTTGCAGTCACAACAGCAGGAGACTCGCTCCACAATTGCTTCATTGCAGCAAAGCATGAAGACACAATCAACAGCAGCAGGTAAGACCGCTACTTACATCCTACAAGTAGCAGTATGTGGTCAGAGAGCCAGTAGCCAACAAGACACAACAAGCAACAGCACACAGTATCCTGTGTGTAATGATGTTATCCTCTGTGTGTTGATATTACAAGTTATTACAAGTTGTGTCGGTGGTTACTACTACGGGCGTGTGTTTTTTTCAAGAAGTTTTTGCTGCATTGAGTAGGGACATGGCACCCTGTGAGCAAGCAGACCATTGTGGCCCTGCTTGTTTGATGCTTTGCTTCAGTGCGTGATTTGGAGACCTGGAGCAAACATGAGCTGCTGCAGTTAGCAGGGAAAGTGAAAGCAGTAGTGGCAGGGTGTGCAAACCATCAGCAGCAGATCAACCTACAGGTGTGCAGGTGTTCAGGCATTGAGGTACAGATCTGCAGGGCACATAACAGTATTGAGCAGTAATGAGCAGACCTTGGGCAGCTGAAGCAACTGCTTGTTGATTGATTAAACCTACCCCAGTCCCGCAAAGTACAAGGACAGCAACTTCAAGCAGCAGGTGTTGCTTGTTCAAGCGGATGGTAAAGCATCAAGCGCCGCTGCGTAGGGTATTTTCCTCCTAATACACTCGTAAACACAGGCAGTCTGCATGGCAATGTTGTCTCAGAGTCCTTATGATCCAAGAACCTTCACATGTGGCGTGTGCATGTGCAGATGGAGGCCTTACAACTGCAGTGGGACAACAGCAGCTCCGCCATGGAGGCACTTCAGTCAGAAGACAAACGCATCAAGAAACATGTGGTGCGGCTGCAGCATCAAATGGAGGTGAGCAAAGTGATGTTAGCATTGTAATAGAACGCAGTAATCTGCTGCTGACCCGTGCCGGCAAATGCTGAGGGTGTGCAGCAATGTCAGCGGATGAATTTGCTCAAACCAGTAGGCATCGGCAGGTGTCTGTAGAAGAGTAGAGCCTTTGAGTACATCCACTACCGGTACATCTACCTCTGCTTGTGTTGGTGACCAACAGCCTATGATAAAGTAGTGGATGTGAAGGTGCAGCTGGTTTGTGAGTGTTTGCCATGGCATTTGGCATATCAGGTTATCACCCTGTGGTCTGGGTCGAGCATGGGTTAGGCTTGGTCCAGATTCCCTGTTGTCCGTTGCGAATGCAGGAGCTTCACCGGTTGTCTCAGCAGGCAGTAACCAGTGAGGTTGTGCTGCAGCAGATATGTAACGAAATGCAGCTTATCGGTGCCCAGCAGCAGCAGTTGACAACACGTCTAGAGGTGAGTTTGTGCAGCTGGTTGAGTAGAGTGACTATCAACAGATTGGCTGTCACACAAACACCAGCAAAGATCACAGCAGGTGTCCTCATGGCACTGCTGGTAAGAAGCACCTTTTTTGCCAAGTAGTTACAGCCCAAGCTGCAGGGGTGGTTGTTGCGCATCGCTATGCTGTTCAAATGCAGGCAGTAGCTGCTGCATACACCAAGGTGTTGTGCTAAGAGCTAATGTGCCATTGTCAGCGACTGTTGTGCATCATTGCAGGTCACCTGCGGTTTGAACTCCAGCCTCTCTCAGAAAGTTGCTGCTGCAGATCAGCAACTAGCAGCAGTGAACAACAGGCTTGCCACTACTGCAGCAGACCTTGCCAAGCTGGCAGAGTCTGTAGGGAACTGTTTAGCAGCTGCAAGGGCTGAGGCAGCAGCTGCAGCAGCACCCAGCAGTTATCTGAGTACGTTGTTGGCGCCTGTAGATGCAGGACAAGCGGGCGGCAGCGGTGGTGCAAGGAAAGCCGCAGCATCAGCTTGGGTAAGAGAATGCGGTTTCCTTGCCCAATGAGCTGTCCTTGGCTTGTCAAACCACATTCCCTTTCAAGATAAGAGTTGGGAGAGCCTTATATTGCAAGCAAGATGCGTTGAGTTGAGACTATCGGATCAAGTTGAGAGTGTTCCCTTTTGCCCACTGATGATTGAGCTCTTGATTTGATGTGGGTATGTTACGTGTTGCAGTTGTTGTCAATGTGCCTGTCGTGTTGTGAAATTGAAAGCAACCATGTGACAGCGGATGACTATAGCACTGAAGACCCATCAAGAGGTGCTGGTTGGGGAATCTACTGTTGGATGCCGCCGTGTCCTGCAGGATCACCATCTTGCAGATTTCCAAGACTGTGTGGGTCGATTGCGGCGTAACAGTATGGAACTGCAGCTCTCTGGATCTCCCAAAAGGCTTAGGGCAGCTACAGCAGGTCTCAGCAGCAGTAGTTTCATGAGTCAGCAGCGACTGGCATCACCTGCAAGGTCGTCTACAGGAGCTTTGCGGTCGTGATGATGTGGCCACTGCATGCTTGTGATCACGAGTTGTTTGATGCATTGAAGGCAGCTGCAGTAGAGTATGTCATGTGGTAGCTGCATCTGATAGCAACGGGTACAGCAGGTTCGATGCTCCGTTTTGAGTTTGAGACGGTGCAGATCACATATGTGCGATGACTTTTGAACGTATGTGCAGAAAAATATCGCAGGGCTGAGCTTTTGTCCCATCTGGCACACACCATGCTTAGACAGGGCTTCTGTAACAGATTCAGCAGGGTGTGTGGTCAATGATCAGCACAACTGTCTGCGGCCCATTGACTTGTTCCTGCGTTGTGCGTATGCATGAGGACTTTTTCTCCACGTATTGTTTTGAACAGTGCCGAAGTAGCTTGTTGAGCTTCAGATCTCAAGTCATCTGGGACCAGTTTCTGCTGCAGCCAGGAGGGAAGCTTCTGCCAACTCGGCAGAGGTTTGACACAACGCA
>LWCB01005971.1:0-10672 GCA_001630525.1 Coelastrella sp. M60 | reverse complement strand
AATGGGTTCCACACGGCAACTCTGCGACCAAGTCCCCTTGGCCAAGGTGGGACAGTCCTGGCTTAGGTGTCCACTCGTCTGCGATGATGCGAGCGCCGTAGCTCTTAGTGAGGTTGAGACTCAGGATCTGCTTCAGCATTGATTCATCGCTGGCAACCCATGATTGCAGGAGGCCTGCGATCTGAGGCAACTGGTGGCAAGATGCTGCAGCTGGAGCTGCGGATGAGATACCGGTCAGAGCCTTGCAGCATGTCACTAGGTTGCGAGCCATTTCTTTTCACTTGATGCAGGTTTCGAAAGGTAGATTGGTGGTGCCCTGAGACAATAAGCCATCCAGCGGCAAGTTTGCCGAGAAGCACGATAGGAGTGCTTTGTGTGAAGCGGACAGCAGACAATATCAGAGCATTTGAGACAAAAAAGCAACGACCACCACGACGATGTAACCTCTGAACGCGCCAGTGTGGGCTTTACCCCACCAAGCTTGACTCGTCGGGCAGTCAGACAGTCTGCAGCTGACTAGACAACCACTCAGTCCGACATGCTACAACCCTTCTTCAGTGCATATACAGACAACCAGTATCCTGGTCTAGCATTTGTTTTTTGTTGTCGCATGTTCACGGTCGCTGCCTGCATGCTTGCTTAAAGGCCGCAGAATGCAGCATACACAGGCACCTTGGACACGAGTGATGAGAACATTACATGGCGCTGTCTACCTCGGAAACTTGTTCAACACATTTGGATCAGCGTCAGGTCGTCTGTAAGCGCCCTTTCAAATATACTTCATCGACAGCAGTTGGGAGCAGACGCAGCGCGATGCGGTCGGCAACCTGCCCTAGCACCGCAATGCGTGCCACCACCACAGAGTGGCCGTTTGCCCCTAAAACCAGAATTATAAACACTTGGAGGAGGCAAAGACATAACGGCGTTCCCATTCAGCTATCCAGCAGCTCCCGCACATTGGGGACAACTTCGGCCAATACTGCCTCAAGTTGTGTATTCCTGTAGTTCAACGTCTTCAGACTCCACAGCACCTTGGCCTGTGACTCTGTATCTTGCGATAGGTTGATGGTACGGTCCGGCAGCACCTGCAGGCAAGAACAACAACAGCAGCAAAGGCATAAATTGTCTCACATAAAGCAGAGTACCCCAAGGGATACCTCCACTGCTTGCATTCAATAGAAGTTCCGTCATCGTAAACATCACAAGGGCCTTATGGCCGGAGACAGTACAACTACTACAGCACTGCATCAGAAGCATTGAATGGGTTATGCTAGATAATGCACTGCAAGCCTTGATTTTTAAACCACGATGGTGTGCAGGCACATAGCCATCATAACCACGACATGACATGCAATCGATCCTGTCAGACTGTGGATTGAGGAATACAAACACGCACAAGTGGTCAATCTGCACACCAACCAATCAAGCCAACTGATTGCACCAGCCAACTCACCTCTGCAGCAGCATCCAGCAGCTCCTCATCTCTTATCCCCACACTGCCATATGACCACAACAGATCAGCCAACATACCGCAGCTAAAACGCTCCAGACACGCTGCTGCTGCTGGCGCTGCTGCCTGTAGTACTGCTGCTGCTGATGGTGGCTTAGTTGCAGCAAATGCCCAAGTGAGGTCAGATAAACTATGAGGTGATAGATCCTTCATAATGTTGATGGTGATACGGGATAGCAGCTCAAACAAATCATCATCCTGCGTAAACAAACAAAAGGGTTGCAGCATGGTTCGTATTTCTTCTGCATTGTCATTCAAAATGTAACAGTTGGCTTGCTTGCCAAGTCAGTACACAGTTAGTTCTTGTAGTGCTTTGTGAACTCAGCTGCAATCCATTGGTAACAATGGCAGCAGATGGTTTTTCAAAACCCTAGCTCACCATGAACCCTGTTGCTGCACAGCCCCAAGCCAGATCAGTGATGTTCTGGTTTCCAAAACCCTCAAGGTTTGTTTCCTTGGCAACAGCAGTGAGCTCAGAGAACAGTTTCGAGTGGGGGATGTTGAGACGACCATATGACCAGGCCAGGTTGCTGATATTCTGTAGAGGCGGCAGCAGCAGCAGCAGTAGTAGCAGCAGCAGTGTTAGACCACAAACATTGCGCACCACACAGTATCAATGCCATAATCATATCTGTTTGAATGTATGCTTTTGATCCTGACGGCCGATTACCAGGAACTGTGGTGAGAGACGGCGCCAACCAACAGCAGCAGATTCACGATATGTCTCAGAGTAACATCAAGGATTAACAAGTAGAAATGCACTGACACAGAAGAGCATGATACGCCAATCAAAAAAAACCAACCTGTGGTGCCATTCTATGAACCTGCAGAGCAGCAGCATCTCCCAAATCCTGCATAAACCCTTCCAGCCTGTGGCCATGTTTGGCTAAACCCCAAGCAATCAAACTCAGATGATGAGGCTCAAAGGCCAGGTGCTGCAGCAGACTGCTGTCTACACCTGCTGCCTTGGCTTTGACTGGCAGCAGCATCAGTTGCTGCACTCGTGCTGCTAGGGTGTTACACAGCTCAGGACTGTAGGCCTTACGAACTGCAAAGGCCCAGGAAAGATTTGACACGTGACGAGGCTCAAACTCATAGGCCCTTTTGACAGCCTGCAAGATAACAACACAAACCACAAACAACAGATGTCATACATACTAAACAACATTTGAACCAACTGCACAAACAAGTTCAAGTAAACATGATATGGACAAACATATAACAACACATATGAATTTTAGCCACGCATCAGACACCCGTACATACCTGTGCAGCAGCAGCAGCAAACAGCTGTGGCAGGTCATGTTTCATGTGTGCTAAAGCCCAACATATCTGAGCCACCTGAGCCCCAGTAGCTGTTGACATCTGCTGTATGGCGGCAACAGCCAACACATGACAGAGATCTTGATCATAGTGACGCAGCTTGGCACAGCCCACAAGAACACTGGTGATATTGGCCATGGTCATGTCCTGCAAATTCAGCAGTAGCAGCAGCAGCAGCAGCAGCGATGCATGGGACGACATTGAGCAGGGCTTGGGTGGATATCATTGTTCTCACAATGAAACAATATCAGAGCTTCCAGCTGCAATCCAAACACCAGTGCTAGCTGTACATGGGGATCGTTGTCATAACATGGTGCGTGATTATCAAGTATAACACCGTTCCATACCTGAGCCAGTGCTGCTGCAATGAGAGACAGTTTCCTCATCGTCTGCCAATCATAATGACCCAGTCTACCAAACGCTGAGATGAACCGAGCCACTCCAGCGGCAGTCATCCCGCTCACACTTGGGAATCGCTGAATGCATTGACAAAGTTCTACAAGAAGTTGACGACTGAGTTCGGCTGCTGCTGCTGCTGCTGCCGGTGGTCTATCTGCTGCTGCCAAGTCGCCCGCCTGCTGCTGCTGCTGGTGTATGAGGTGACGCACGTCCATGTTGGGTGCGTCAAGTTGTGCTAGTGCTGCTGCTAAGACTGGTAGGTGACTGCAGTGGCAGTGGCAGCAGCAGCAGCAGCAGCAGGGTTGGTGTCACACAACGGAGGGTGCATTTGACTGTTGCAGTGGTTCCTAGAGTGATGCGTAGTGCACTTGAGATGTGGCAGGGCGCAACAGAATTAGATCAAGATCAACAGCAGATCGAGATCCATAGAAGTTCACTCTAAGGATTGTGCTGTTGAAACAGATCATGGTTCAGTCATCATGACAAAGCGACAATGATTATGAGGCAGATTAACATTATGATCAGCACATAAGCCAAAAGGCAGATTAACATCTTGATCAGCACAAAAGCCAAAAAGATCTCTGCATTGTGCTCACTCCATTGGCACTTGATTCACCCTGCCCACAAGCTGCTGAAGAAGACCCTGAAGCAATGCATACTGCTGCTGCTCTTGCTGCTCCTGCTCCTGCTGCTGCTGCTGCTGCTGCTGCTGCTGCTGCCCAATGCACTGCAACAGTTGGCCGTGAATTGACAGCACTTGCACCACAAGCTGAGGTGACAACTGGTGAACGGCCTGCAGTAGGATATAGTGCAGCACACAGGGCGACATAGAGAACATCATTGCGTCAGTATTGAGCAATTACATACAAGATGACGTCACAATGCAGTTTAGCGTCATATTGATCCAGACGAGCTGACATCTCATAGGTCTCTAAGTGATGGTAACTATGCAGCAGGAGCAGGAGATGCTGCTGCTGCTGATGATGATGATGAGACAAGAATTCTGGGCTCCCAAAGCGGTACTTGCAAGCATGTGTTGGCCAGAACACTGCGAACGGTATCAAACAATCTTCATGAAGGTTTTCTGAAACTTTTCAACACATATGTGTGCCAAAATCCATATTACAACATATGTTTCACCTGTACTAACTGCTCATCCAGCTGATGCAGCAGGTTCCCAACAGCTTCCTTGTGCTGCTGCTGCTGCTGGACCAATTGCTGCTGCTTCTCCGTCAATGGCTGATCCTCTGGGAGCAGCAGCTGCTGCTGTATCTTGTCAAGCTCATGCTTGAATCTGATTTGAAAATATGTATCTAGTCGGCGCAACCGCTGCAAGGCGAAAACTAGGGTTTGGGGCGAAAGCTTGCTGTTTGGTACACTTGAGATCTGTGGTTGGGAAGACAGCAGTATGATGAGTATTAGATCACATACAAACAAATACAAACTTGATTTCTCAGCACAGCAAGCAACACATGTTCATATAACGTGGTATCTAGATGTTGTAAGCAACAGGAAGATGTCATCGCAATGTTTGCATGAGATGGAGATTGCCGTTGCTGCTGCTGTGCTGAATTCATGTTATGCACAGATGCTAGAGTTGGACGTACCACTTTCTGTAAGGATGTCACGTTCGGGCTCATGAATATGCTTTTGTCAAGATGAGTGAGAAGTCGTGGTTGCTGCCAATATTGCAAGTACTGCTGCTGCTGCCAGTGCTGCTGCTGCTGCTGCTGTGGGGGTGGCGGCACAGCCTGATGGGGTGTAAGCTCTCCAGCTACGCTGCTGCTGCTGTTGCTGGTGGCAGCGTTGAAGTCATTATCCTCCAATACAGTAGTTGCTGATGCGTCTGATTGCACTTCATGCTGCAGCTGCTGCTGCTGGTCAATGTGGTCTGCTGCTACTGCTGATGCTGCAAAACTCTGCTGCTGCTGCTGTACTGTAAGCAACGCACGACCCCTGCATTCAAACGATTGGAAAGCATATTTCGCCCTTTCTGACCTGCTGAGACAACATGCCAAGCTAAGAAGGACCAAGTAGGAAGAAGGGCCAGAATGGACTGATGCCTGACAAGTTGATGCATGTGCTGCGGCAGTGCTACATATGGTACGCATGTTGCTCAAGTCGCAGTTGGCCAAGAACTCAGCTGCCGGATGTGAATTAGGAGCGTCTACTTCAGAAGGCTCTTGAAGTCATAGCCCCATTTGAACCTGCTGCAGTACAACATGCTGCTGGAACTGGCATGTGAACGAGGCCCTTACCATGCAGCCTGTACTCTGAGGCACTCAATGGCATCGGATTGATGTAAAATCAAGGTCTGCGCAGCGCTCGGTGCCGAGTTTGATAGAAAAGATACAAGTTCACCTGCAGCAGTGACAAGTAGGTGGCCAGGTCGTGGTTAATGCGATCCATGCTAAGTCTCAACCTGACTTTAGAATACTTCTAAGAGCAGTTCTAATAGTGTCTTTGATGCATCACCTGTTGATGTTGCTAAGGGCAGCCGGCCCAGCACACGGGCCAATCGAGATCCCGAAGCCATGTGTCTTATGATCACATAGAGCAACAAATAGATGGTGAATAAATTACCAATGCTTTCTGCTATGCGCCACCGCCGAGAGGTGCAGCATGTGCGAAGGGACGATATGCCCTCGTACTATTGCAATTGGCGAGTGACAGGCCATGTCGTCCTTGAGCTTGGTGGTTGCAGCATAAGCTCTACAAATTTTGATTACAGGATGTATGATGTATCGGACATCGTCTCACTCGACTCGATGGTACCCTCCTGAGTGAAGGGAGCAGTACATCTCCATCTGTCGGTGTAGGAGTGTGGACCAGAGAGCGGCATCAACGTTTCAAGTTTGCAACCACTCATACACTGCAGCCACTCATAGACAATGTTGCTGCGTTGTTCTGTTGCTTGCTGCGGAACTTCATGAAGCCTGAGGATCGGCAAGATGGGAGCTGCACATTGTGACTCTGAAAGATTCTGAAAGGAAATATTGCTCATGCAGCAAAGGGCATGCAATGCTGGCCGATAGACAAGGAGATACTGATTCTGTGGAGGGTGTGCAGAGGGCTTCACAGACTATTTGCTTGGCTGGGCACGGATCAAGAAGTCAGGCTTTGCTCTCAGAGTCGCGCAGCATTATCAAGGGTGATATGAAAGACTTAGCCATGCAACACATAAGATGCCCACGACAGCAGTCCATCATGGTACGTGATATCACCATGCTTGAGCAGGAGTCATCGTTTGATGCTCCTGATGCTCAGCAGCACTGCCTTACTCCGAGTTGAACTGCGGTGGAATGTGAAAAGTAAACTGGCTGGAGCAGCAGGGTGAATGCAGTGTTGGCTGATAGGAGTAAGCAACTGCTGTTGCGAGGGGGGCACAACTAAACACAGAAGTAAATCTCGCAGCTGATATTTTGCAAATCATGTCAGTGATTGGGTGCTGTTGGTAAGCACAACAATGTGCACATGTTAACACACCAAGGGCCCAGGATGCTTGATAACAAAGAGTTGGTACCCCCGCTGCATGTGAGTTTCGTGCTCATTTCGACATTTTGAGATGTCTTCATTTCTAATGTGCGGCAAAAGGCAACAGTTGCAATGAAGGCCGCCATGTGCATCAGTGATCCACTCAACCAGAGCTTACTCTTCATACTTGATGCGGTATCAGCGAGATGGATTGGTTGAAAGGAGTCTACCTTCCACTCTGTTGACTTTCTTATGCAGGGAAGTAGATGCACTGCTGGCTGATAGTTGTAACCAAATGCTGCTCCTTTGAGTTTGCTGTGCCAGTTGGTGCAATTGAGATCATCTGCTGATGTGGTAGCATCACTGATGATTTGCATCAACCTGAATGACCACGATCAAATTGAAGCACCGTTTACAGGAGCTTCATGCGGTTTTGAATGCAAGACTCTGTGCCGCCTCAAGCAGCACCGTTGTCTTCCCTCCTTCTGTGAACTTGCTGTATGAGCCATGATGCCTTACTCTTCTGCAGACGCAAGCCCATGCCTTCCCGCCCCTATATAACATGTAGCAAGCACCTGCTCGTGCCTTGTGCTGTAGCACTGGTTGTTGCCGCCCCTGTTATCTGCATATTGCTCCAAGGTTGCAGTGCTGGCTAGCAGCAACCAGAAGAGCTCTTCGTAACGCTGACACACTCAGCTGGCATTTGCAGGCTCTCATAAGCCGCTGATGGTATTTGAATGTCTGTTGGTGGTCGCAGATGCAAGTTGCTGCTGCATGGGACGCCGGAACTGGTCTCATGAGCGATGTTAGCGGTTGCCGCGCCTTGTCACTGTGTCGTCAGAGGCGCTCATTGAACACATAACGACATTGCATGGACTGGTCGAACAAAAGGCTTACGACTTTTTGTTTGCATTTACAATCGTAACGCACACAGGAATTACTGCATCCAACAAGGTTTCCTATTGTTCGTACCTGAGCACACCTGCGCTCGACAGTCGTGGTCTTTGCCGTCTCACAGTTCTATAGCAATTATAATGAACGGTATTCCTCCTTTAGGCTCTTCTCCTGCTGTTCCTGTGCTCCCTGCTGGCGGGTACAACGGCACACAGTATGGAGAGAAGACAGCAGTGTCGAGCAGCCCTGCAGTGACGAAACCTTTTTCAGGTGAAAAACAAGCTACGTGTAATCGTCAAGCAATAATCAGAGAGTATTCTGAGCACTTTGACCACCTGGTTTAATTCACCAGCAGGGTGCAATTGCGTTGAACTCCAACAGCCAGGCTCAGGTGCACCTGCAAACTTGACTCAGCTCTGGTGGGAGATACTCACTCAGTGGTTGAACCATGCAGCTATCAGCGCTGCAACTTCCAAACACGTCTATGTTGTACTGATCTAGCGTACTGTTTGTTTACCTGTAGAGTGTGCACCAGAGATTCAGGAGCTGGCCACCATCATGCTTGGCATCTACACCGCCAGAGGTCATCAAGCACTCAGTAAGGTGGGCCGCCTGTGGCTGTGCCTTTGTAATGTCAACATTCACAGATACTGTCGTTGTGCCAAGCCAGCTGGCCAAAGGACAATGACAGCCATCCGTGCAGAATTTCAGAGTACATGCAGGATATGCATGTGCATTGTGCACACAAGTTGTTTGCTGTAGGATACCCCGTATATCTTGTTGTGATTACCTGCATGTATAATACCTGCATGTATAATACCTGCATGACGGTGCTGGTCAGGCAAGCATGCAGTTAGTCCCTGGACTAGTTGCTGCTATTGCTGCTAACTGAGTGTTAAACATAAAGCTGTCCATGCTGCTGATCAAGCTGTATGGTTTAATGGCAGCAACAGCAGCAGCACCTGTACAGCTGCAGCAGTGCCAGCTTAGCAGCAGAGTATTGGTAGACTGGTTGAGGAGATGCTGGATCATAGTGCAGTGATTCAAAAATCAGCAGCAGTCAAGGCTGTCAGAAGCCATCAATACAGCTGAGTTCTCCAATCTGTCAAAGATGCATTAGATGCACTCGTCTCGAAGATGGGACCGTGTGATCAGCCCTTGATGAGGGGTGGCAGCGTAGCCCAGTCCCAACAAACATGCTACTGCTTTTGTCTGACGAACAGCTGTCAGACCATGTTGCAAACACATGACAGCACTGACATGCTGCTGTCAGACTTGCAGTACTGCTGTCAGATGCACTGCTGCCATTACCAACTCCACTTGCTGCTTTGCTGCTGCTTTCACCAGGTGTATGAGCGCTTCAAGCACAACTGCATATTTGACCTCCCCTTCTTCTTTGCTCATGGTGCTGACCGCATGAGAGTGCTGTCAAATCTGCTCTCAATCAACTTTGACAAGGTCGTGGCAGACCCAAAATTGCTCAGTGTGCAGGTACGAGCCTCGGCATCTGTTTGAGTATACTAGTGGCCATGATACAGGATGCAATGGTTCACCAGCTGATTGTGCCTGCAGCTGTTGCTATCCGCCTTTCTGCAGCATTGCTGAAACGCAGCACTTGGTCTTCTAGGCAACATCATACCCTTTGAAATGATCCTTTTCAAGATCATCTCTTCATCGTAAGTTGATCACCACCTCATGATCTGTTGCTACCTCATCACACACACTACCTTCACCTCCTTGCTACTGCAGATGCTGAACAACAAGCTGGGTCGCATTGATGTTGACGGCACACTCCACCTCTACCCTCGCCTGAGACACCTGCCCTTCGCCAACCTGATAGTCCCTGAGAGTATCCCCCTGCACGCCACCTGGACCATTATTGCCACCGGTGATGATGACAAGATCATCAGTGTCACTGAGACAGTACACAACTTGTTCCCAGTACCTCGCCTGCTGAGGTCAATTTGGACCACCATGTTGACAACCGCTGGATTGGCAGTTAGCAGCTGGTGACATTGAGGTGTGGTGAGATGTTGTGTGTTGGGAATGTACTGTATACTGCATGCAGCAATTCCAGGTGTACTATATTCTGCTAATCTGGAAGCATATCTGCTTGCGTAGCTCCAATGTGGTATGTTTATATATGGGTTCATTGTCACAAGTGTTGTCAAAGTTTGTGTGGTGGCAGTGCTGGATTAGCTGGATTATCTAGGTGACAAGTGTGTACGTGTGGAGATATCAGGTGTTGTTGTGTGATGAGCAGCCATCAATAGAGCTCTTTCAAAGACAAGTTGTATGCAAGGGTGAAGGGTGGTGAAGTTGTGGTTGGTGAGACCGTGTTCATGCAAGGTCACTTGTGAAAGACCGCCATAGCGGTGATGTAGGTCTCTCCTAACTTGCAATGCAACATCAGTATTGATTGCTGAACAACGTGTTCAGCTTTACAGAGCTATGTCATGGCTGTTCATAGCAGAGTATGGTGTTGTGTGCAGCGTCTGAGCAGCTTGCCAAAGCTTTGGCAGTAGCAGTGGCAGCAAATACAGCAGGTATTTGGCGACATGAACTGCAGCCACTGTGTGTCAGGCAGCTGGCGCTGTCGTTTGTGGGGCAGATGGCATGGAATGGCTGTCCCAGCATCAGCATAGTAACGTTGTGAAGCTGCTGGAGCTTGAGTGGCAGCAGGTCGGCACCTGGGACATTATGTGCAGTGCCAGGGTGATGAGTCCACCCTGGTGTACAACAGTAGACTCAATGCAAGTGATGCTAAGATTTGGCAGGCATAGGACTCCTTGGGCTAGTGTTGTGCTTCGGAAAGCACAGTGATTGACTGGGAGGTGATGGGTTTGCGCATCAAATGATTGTGTCCCTGCTCATGTAAGGGCTGTTCTCAGACTCTTATCATGTAAGTGCACAAGTTTGCCAATCAGTGTCGTGCCGCTGTGCCATAATAATAATAATCACTGCTTTACAGCCATAGCCTTGCGGCCATCGGCCCCGCGCCTCAAATCTCCCAGTGAGTCGCTCACTTTCGGACAAGGCGGTGATTACTATCCCAACTCACTTGTGAAGGGG
>LWCB01005947.1:0-16421 GCA_001630525.1 Coelastrella sp. M60 | reverse complement strand
CACGTATACAAAGATATCAACAAGATAGTAGATGGCCGGCAGATTGAGACTGCCTTAGAAAAAACTAGGGCAGCAGCCAAGGACCCAGCGGCGATCAAAGCTATTTTAGAAGCTGCAAAAGAGCGTTCATTTCTCACCAACTACACGCCAGGTGAGTCGCAGCACAGCATTGCAGCCCTGGCAGTCAATCAGCAGAAAGCGGGCAACGACACGTGCGTGTACTCCATGCAAGCAGTGGTGAGCATGCAGCAAGTACATGATCAGTGAAAACAAATCAAACATGTGACCGAGACCTGTGTACGGCCTGCAGGCAAATCTGAGTATGTGCAAGGCCTGACTGTTGAGGAGTGTGCTACACTGCTCAACATAGATGTCAAGGACAACAATCTCATTGACATGGTGTACGACACAGCCTTCGCCATCAAAAACCGCATCTATGGCAATCGAATTGTGCTGTTTGCTCCCCTGTACATTGCCAACTACTGTGTCAACAGCTGCACATATTGCGCGTTCAGAGCAGGCAACAAAGCTCTACAGGTGATGGGAGGCTTGTGATCGTGGTATTGATGAGCGCGCAGTCAATGTGGTTCATGGGAATGGTTCGTTTGGTAGAATTTATTATGTTATTGAGTAACTACTGCCGAAAGGCAGCACAAACGCCAAAGACGATACCCCTTTTTGCCTGCAGCGTACAGCCTTGACTGACGAAGACATTCGTGCAGAGGTATCAGCGTTGGAGCAGCAAGGCCACAGGCGTCTGCTGGTTTTGACTGGAGAGCATCCCAAGTACACCTTTGATCAGTTCTTGCATGTGAGTGCCTGCACAGTTGTGCTACGTTTCACCGCAGTAGGACAGTAGTCCCCCAACTTACTTGAGCAGCATGCAGGTACATGATAACCTTAGTCGACAGAGTTATCACAGGGGCCGTGCATTAGCTGCAGACGTGTCAGCTCCAGCGGACACCTCGCAGCTTGGAACTCAAAGCTGCAAGTTTATGACCTTGTTTGCCACATGTTTCCTGACAGCTGACTGCAGCTGTCGAAATCTGCTAGATCTTAGGGTGCTCAAAAACCCCTTGCAATCAAGCACCACCCCTTTGAGATGTATATACTCTGCTGCCTACATGCACAGGCATTAGAGGTTATCGACAGTGTGAAGACTGACCCATGTGGCAACATCAGACGTGTCAATGTGGAGATCCCTTCCCTTTCAGTGTCAGACATGCGCAGGCTCAAGGCCACTGATTGTGTGAGTAAAGCATGTTAGTATCTTTCTTTGGATATATGCTCTTCTAAAGATGGATGGGATGTCTGCAGCAGACACCAATTGCAAGTAGTGTCACAGATCAATAAAATCATGTTGGGGTGGCTCCAGTAGCAAGCATGCCTGTTTCGTCATCAGCAATGGCTCCTGCGTGAGACTCAGGCGCCATGTTGTTTCTGCAGGTCGGCACATTCACGTTGTTCCAAGAGACATACCACAAACCCACGTTTGCCAAGATGCATATCAGTGGTCCCAAGTCGGATTTTGCCCACAGGCTGCTAACGCAAGACAGGGCATTCAGGGGCGGTATTGATGACGTGGGGATAGGCACACTGTTTGGTCTGTACGATTACAGGTGCGGCTGGATGTGCACATACCTATAGTTGCCGCCACGGTGCCACTGTCCACAGTGCTGCTCATTGCTGATTGTGCGATATTCCAGCAAATGGTTTGCTTGTACGAGACCCCATTTCTGCTCAGCAATAGTTGTCATGATTATCTGCCTTTGCAGGTTTGAGGTTCTTGCCATGCTCATGCACAGCAATCATCTGGAGGCTGAGTATGGTGCTGGTCCACATACAATCAGCGTACCGCGCCTCCGTCCAGCAGATGGCAGTGAACTGAGCATACGGCCGCCTCATGAGGTTGATGATGAGAACTTCAAGAAGCTGGTGGCCATCATTCGTATTGCTGTGCCATATACCGGGATGATCCTCAGCACACGCGAAAGCCCTCAGATGAGGGATGAATTGCTGAAGGTGAATGGTATGACAGTGTGTTCTTAGAGCACAGGATGCATTCCCCTGAGCTGAGCAACTCATACTGAAATCGTGGTGTCGTGTTCGTATGCCATCAAGCACTGGTCTGTTGCCTCTAACAGTTGGGTCTTGTGGTGTTTTCTGCAAAGCGCACCAATGCACTATTCCTGCTACTTGTGCTACATACTCCTGAACCTTTGTGTTGTGCACTGTGCTGCCTGCAGGTTGGTATGAGTCAGATGAGTGCAGGCAGCCGGACAGATGTTGGTGCGTACCACAGAGATGATAACGAGGCGACTGAAAAGCACTTGGGTGACTTATCAGGACAGTTCAGCCTCATGGACCATAGAACAGCCAGTGAGGTAAGGCTACTGTTGTGTGTTGATGGTGGGCTGTCCTTTCCTTGTGATGTTTATGAGGAATTCCACAGCTTTGACCTGGAGGGGTTAGGTATCTAGAATTGGTGTGTGTTGCCCCTCTGGAGTAGGATATGGTATGGACTGTGCTGATTGCTTAGTGGATTGCAAGTGCTGTTGATTGAATATCAGCATGTCCTTTTAGCCTCAACATCTCACTCTTACCTATGTTCTCTGCTGAATCTATGCCAATGAGCCTGGTATCAGCGGGTTTGATCTGCTTGCACTGTTGGTTTTGATGTGGCAGGTTGTGAAGGACCTGATGGCCAAGGGCTATGTGCCCAGCTGGTGCACTGCCTGCTATCGCAAGGGACGTACTGGCGAGCATTTCATGAAGATTGCCAAGGCAGGCAACATTCACAACTTCTGCCACCCCAACAGCTTGCTGACACTGCAGGTGGGACTACGTTCAATGGTTTGATTGTTTTACTCAAAGCAGGCGTAGGCTTACTTTGTACTTTCCGTTTTGCATTACGACAGTGTTGCTTAGTATGGATGTCATGTATGTGGCGTGTCAGATGAGCGCTTTCACGTGGGGCACGGTATTGTGACTTGTGCATAGGACTGCTGGTGATGATTTCTCTGCATTACCTGCGCCATCAGTCACCTGCGCTCTCTCAGTAATCAGCTGAATTGTGCATAGCAAGACATGCAGAACTCATGGTTAATGGCTGCTGTAACCTGCAGGAGTACCTTAATGACTATGGTGATGAGGAGGCCAGGAGAATCGGTGCTGCTCTGATCGAGAAGGAGAGCTCCAGTGGATTGAGTGACAGTGCAAAGCGCATGCTGGGACGCAAGATGGCCAAGGTGAACGCAGGAGAGCATGATGTCTACATTTAATGCAAGCACCAGGGGGCGCCACCAGCCATGAGCCAGAAGCAGCAAGAAACATGGCCGCTGACAGATGCAGTTGATGATAGGATTAGCAAAGTGATGTATTGTCGCCTCCCACAGGTTGCATGGTGGTGAGTTTCCTGCAGATAGGGTTGTTTGGTGTCAAGGTTTTGGGAAGGGTTGTAATCTGCTGTGGGGGTGTTTATTGCTGAGCTCATGGCCATGTGTGCTGCAGCAATGCAGTGCTGGGCAGGACACATACGTGTTTGAGTTTTCACCAACCATTTCATCAGCACCTTAACAGTACTCTTATGTTTCAGGCTTTGTGTGAGAGACTGCAAGCCTGTTTTCTCGCAGCGTTGTGGCTGTCTTTGCTGTGGTTGGGCGTATATATGAGTTTGTTGGGTGTCATAGTCAAACAGAAGAGCAGAATCTGGGATGGCACCTGGGCAGTTTTTACCTTTGTGCATGATGGGCATTGAGGTGGTTGGTCTTCATCGCCCTTCATCTAGCCATTTTGTTGTGAATCATGCACGTTCAATCACCTGCTTGCATATAGCTGAGTTGTGCAAGGCTTGCTGCTTACCATTATGTTGTGGACACAAAGTGGCAGGCTCAGTTTCTGCTGTGCTGGCATTCAATACCATTCCTCAGCTTTCCAGAAATGTTACAAGTTGTGAAATTGAAAATGCAAGATTGCTGTTTTTCACTGGGGTGCTGCATCAGTGTTAGAGGAGGGTCTCATGTTTGTCGCCAAATTGCTGCTTTTTTGTGTAGGCGTGGCACGCCGTCTGATCCTGCTGCAGACTTGTGCTGTCTAGTAGCCACAGCTATCATGGTCTGCCTTCTGCTAAGCTGCCATGCCAGTATTGCCCCACATTGGTATGATTATGTATGTCTTGTTGTTGCGCCATCAAGTGTGTGTCTTCCGGGTGCAACCAATGATCCGGTTGTAGTGGGGCAGAATTTACCTGCTGCCGATGTTGTTGAGCATGGATGGCATGCTGGCCCCTAGTGGTCCACTGCGGTACTTGTTCTTGCTTGTTGCCAGCGGGTAGCTTATTGCTTGCCCATGGACATGGAATGTCGGTGCTAATTGCTCTGCAGCTTGTTCTGGTATGGGTTTTGTCAACGCAGCATTGTTTTGTGTGGAGCCATAGAAGCCAGAACGCTTCTAGCTGTGGTGTATGAGCCCAGCTGGGTGGCTGAAAGATGTGTCTGGTTCTTTCATAGAAGTTATGTGTGTGCTCATCATAGCTTTGGCTGCCGTGGTATGAAACTCATGCCCTGCCCTTACGGAAGATCTGGCATTGCAAGGTGCCCGTTTATTTTTCGTCAGCAAATATGTCAGTGCTTCATACATCAACCCAATTGCAATAGCAATGACTCATCGATGACATCATGTTGTTACAGCGGATTCAAACATTGAGAATGCTTCTTGAGCCATTGTCAGGATGGCCATGTTGCCGTCGTTGTTGATTAAAAACATCTCCAGATATGGATTGAAGGCATAGTGCAGTAGTATGAACATTTCTTCAACATTCCTTATGTCAAGATCAACTACGGTAGTTGAACTCAGGTACAACATTTGAGTACATTGTTTGTCAGAAACACTGCTGTGGCAGATTATGCAGTGTTGGACCTATCAGATTGATGTTTATTAGAACAGAGTTTGGCCATGCAACATGAAGTGTGCCCAACAGGGTATTGTCGACCTTGATGATGGTCCAAACTGTCAACATTGGGACCTGTCTTTTTCACTGGTAGTACCATGGATACGCTTCCTGCCAGGAGCATGATACGGTTGGCAGTTCAAACAGAGCTCTGGTTACTGACCTGGCATGACTCTCTTACAGCGTTCATCTCAGATTTGCAATTAGCAGTTTAGGCAAGAAACATCACCAAATGGCACCGTCTGAGCTGCTATAATCACAAGTGCCGCAACCAGTCCATGAACATCATGAAGCAGGATCGAATATTGCATGATTGACCCATCTTAACTTGGGTAATTTGCTTA
Organism: Coelastrella sp. M60; assembly: GCA_001630525.1. NCBI lineage: Eukaryota > Viridiplantae > Chlorophyta > Chlorophyceae > Sphaeropleales > Scenedesmaceae > Coelastrella > Coelastrella sp. M60. Next base: position 11,129 of record LWCB01005947.1, on the reverse strand, counting down.
AACGAACAGCCAATGTTGCACCCTGCCTCAACCTTGCAGGTTCAAGTGACAGTTACATAGCCTGACTGGTAAAGTAGCGTTAAGCCTTGAGTCAATGTCATCCCCGTATTAATCTAAAGAGACTACTGTCACAAATTGCAAAGACATGGAATTACTGCAACACAGCTGAGCTGTTGCAATGCAGCAGCTCAAACACTGCACAAAGTGGTGCCTATTGCTTGCAAGCACTGCTCCTGTTGAATGGACTTCAATGGCTGCACATGAGGTTACTGTTCTGCTACATCTGATGGAGCTGCTGCTGCAGTTGCCGGTGCCAATGACTGGCTGTAGAAGTGCAGAGCTGCATATATTGCTGCTGCAATCAGGACAGTGGAGATGCCTGGACTGTGATAGAACAGGTAAGATGCAGCATACAATGCGGCTATGGAGGTACCAATCACAGCCATGATCATGTTTGCTCTCCAGGCATGCTTCTGCCCAGCGCTCAAATTGTCACCAGTGCCAAGAAGCGCCGCTGCCCACCAGCATAACACGAAGGGAACAGCAAAGAACACAAGCACCATACGAGCTGTGGCACCAAAGGGTATTAAGCTCATGCCGAAGAGGAAGAGGCTGATCCAGCCTAGGCCAAATAACATCCATGCTACCCAGCCCTTGATGAGTGGTGCACTTTGTTGCTGCGTTAATGGGGCTGCGATGGCCATGCCTTGCTGTCCAACGCTGTCTGCTTCTGGCATACTGTTGCTCTTCTCGTGTGCTCTTCTCGGGTGATCCGCGCAACTATAAGGGTGTGCTCAGACGCGAAGATGGAGGTGTATACCTGGTGCTGATACACGACTGATACGTAAACAGGTGCAACGACTTCTGTCAGCTCACAAGGCTTCTGATCAAAGACTCCCCTTAGCAAACGGCGCTTGACTCAAGTCAAGTTGATCAAACGTAGCACGTGCATCCAGTGGTGCAACCTTTGCTGTTTACGGAGCTTGTTGCTTGAATACGAAGCGCTTTCGAAGGTACTGCCGGTGCTGCGCTGTAGCAGCTGCAGTCCATGAGCTCCAGAGTTCGATGCGGCCTGCAATCTACCTGCTTATTACGTTGATACTGTGTGACTCACGCCCGCATAGGTATTCTGTCAAGGTCACCCGCCCCAGCGAGTCCCGGCACACTTGAGACAGCCCATTTTTGCTGAAAAAGCGATGACACTGATATGCCACTAAAACTGATCAACGCCGGTGGATCAGTGACTCTGTCAGTGGCTGTGCTTGCGGCACTTTGGGCGGTCCGGTCCATCAGAGCAGCATCCAGGCAGCGACGTGCAGCTGCAGCCTCACTGAAGTCCCTTGACGGTACTACCTGCACTCCCAAGTATTTATGTACACTCTCACCGGCCTCTGTTGCCCTACTGGTGAGCATGCGAGTACAATTGCGTCTGTGTACACCAGTCATCCGCCGTGTACACTGTATCATTAGCTGAAGAGACGCAGTGGAAGCCCAGAAAAGCTCATAATCTGTCAATTACGCAGGTACACTTGCAAGCTGTACCTTGCTGCATCCTGGATGTGAGAACAGCTGACCAAGCGGCAGCAAACCCTCTGCCAGGATGGCTGGCATCAGCAGTACATGTCCCAGGTACCACTTATGCTTGCAACCTGTAAACGATGCCCTGGTCTGCACACCGCTTCGCGCTGCTTTTGATCGTGTATTGCAAGTTCTCCTCCTGTCTGTTGCAACCTGTGCGCAAAAGCTTAATCTTGACACCGCTCCGTACAGCTTCTAGTTGCACATTGTGTATCACATTGCAACCCAGATCCAACCTACTGTTAAGCGAGCTGTCACAAAGCAGTCTGTCCCTGTGGACAAGTTACACATCAGGAATCCTGCAGCCTGCTTAAGGTGCTGTTAACAGCAGTGGTTCGTATCAGCAACAGACTGCTGTTATATGCAGCTTACCATGCACCGCTGCTGTTGCTCCCCTTGTTGCTGTTGCTTTCGTAGTGCACCTGCTATCATCTGCCTTATCACCACCTCACTCTGCTTGGTTCACCTCAACCAGCAGCAGCAGCAGCAGCAGTAGCGGCGATAATGCTTCAGCAGCAGCAACAGCAAGACCAGATCCCCCGACACATCATCATCTGCTAGTAATCCTTGCTTTTGATGATGATCAGGGATCAAGAGCAGCTGGGTGGGCAGCGGCAGCAGGTTATGACAGGTAAATATAACATATGCATGTTCAAAATAACATACATGGCACGTGGAAGGTGAACACTTAGCCTTGTGGTGGCTAGGCATTCGTGAGCAGCATGAACAGCATGATGAGGAAATAAACATCACAGCAAGCTAAGGTGAGATCTGATCTTAGATCATCATGATGATCTTGATCATGATCTGCACAATAGCCCTGATCATTCATCGTATCCTCCTTGGAGAGGGAATGATTTGGACTGCTAGGTCACACAGTGACAGTGCAATCTACAACCTTTGATAACCAACCACAGCATTGACAAGATATCAGCATCTAATGCTTCAGCTCTTGCAGTTTGCTGTTAAACAAGTCAAACACACCCAAGCAAGACGTTAAACTAGTTCTGTTCTAATACGTTTTCATAGGGTGGCTACCATTGCTGGCGGTGTCAAGCAGTTTTTGCAGTACTCTTCACCAACTGCAACAGATAGCGCAGCAGATACAGCTGCATATCTTGGCCAACCAGCAGCAGCAGCAGCAGGAGTAGCAGCAGGAGCGCAATTGCCCGGTTTGCACAGAGATGCCTTGGCATTACTGCTGGATCTTGTGCCACTGCCAGAATCAGCTTATGAGCTGTGCAGCAGCATCCTTGGTCTCAATATCCAGCAGCAGCAGCAGCAGCAGCAGAACAACGTGGCAGCAGCAAACAGCAATGCACAAACTGGTACTCCCGGCAAGAGCAGTAGATTGTTGGTGATAGATGTCAGACGACATGATGAGCGCACCTTGTACGGAGCGATACCTGGAGTGATGCACATTCCAGGTACATACACTGCTGCTGATGATGCTGCTGCTGCTGCAACACTGGCCGGCACACCAGCTATGACCCTAAACCACCTTCACTGTAACTAAAACTATGACAACAGCCCGAACCATGAAGAGGAATTGCTTCCTGATACCTGACTGGTAGCACAAAAAGTCAGCGACATTGCATGAACAATTGTGCTTTGTATGCCCTGCTTCATCAGACTGACCGTCTCCTCTGCTGCTGCTGCTGCTGCTGCTGCTGCCAGTTGATGAGCTGGCAGCAGCGCTTCAACTTCCTGCCGCCACTTTCCGCCGCCGCTACCATGATGATCCACCTGTTGAATCATGTGATGTTGTTGTGACGACATCTCGGGGGAATAAACGAGCAAGATGGGCTGCTCAGGTAGCGGCAGATGCTGGACTTGACAAGTAAGGACATCACTACATTGCACAAAATGATCACAATGCACAGTATCATTGCAATTTGTCTCTGATTTCAATGGTATGATCTCCGGCAGCAACAATTGCTTACCTCACACAAGCTGTAAACCAAGGTGGAAACCTCTATGACACTGTGTGTATGGCATAACATACTTTGAACATTTTTTGTTAGTACTTATCAGTGGGTGTGTCTACTACTACTATCAGATGTTTGGTGGATATGTTCAGCAATTTGCATTGGGCTTTGTGCACGCATGCGTGATTGAGTATCACTAAGAGAGCTATGATTCTGCAGTTCAATCATGTCTCTTTTATGCCTGTTATGTTGTTATATGTAACAGTGTGTACATACACTTGGATGGCACATATGGCTGGAGGTTTAGCCCTGCTGTAGAAGTTTATGAGTCGTACCAGCAGGTATGACACACAAGTTCTTGCAATGATGTACCCAGAATTCTGTAGAATCAGGATCATATCGTGTGCTGGCTGTGGCAGTAAAAGATAGATTGTGCTATGATAGTTGCAGTTAAGGTATCCTGCATGCATGAACATATCATGATGTCTCACATGGCAGGGTGTATTGTGGAATTTTGGAGAAGCTGTGATCAATTTGCATCTTGTATGCGCTCGATAGATTGCTGTTTGCCCTCAAGAATGTGCAGCATGACAATGTCACCTTCACAAATTCACCAATGCTGATACTTGCTGCTGCTGCTGCTGCTGTTGCTGTTGGTTGTGTGAACTTCCCAGTGGGAATCTCCCCCTGACCCTGAGAACTTCACGATCTGTCAGCCTGATGTGGCAGCAGGAGCAGCAGAGCTCCAGCAGCTGGGGCTGTTACATTTACTGCTGCAGCAACGCAGTATGAGGTAGTCTTGATCTGCACACTTATCAAGCCAAGCACTGCTGAAAGAAGGTGCCACATGTCAAAATCACCATTTCGTATTGTGAGGTGTAGCAGCAGAGCATGCCTGCCACAATCAGGATAGCTGCTCGCTTCTTTGTTGTGTGCACGGGATGCATGCATGCAACAGCCTTGCAGATGATCATCGCTGCTCACACTTCAACATCGAGTGATGTCTGCTGCATGCCATGTATGTAGAGGTTTTTCGTTGTATACAGCATGTTGTGGCAGTGACTGAATGGTACTGAGTAGCTTACTTGTGGGATCAGGATGCCTTTGCAGCTTCATTTTACCCGAGCAGCTAGTCCACCAATACTCCCAGCAAGTTGCCCACAGCGCCCGCCCAATTTCCGGTCCACACTTGCCACTCCGGCACTGTCGGAGTGTAAGCATTGAATGATAGCCTATTTTGTATCTATTTTTCGTGCACAAAACAATCCGGGGGGCTCTCAATGTCCCACCTCTCGTAACAGTTGAGCATACGGCCGGTGGCCTGCTGAACGAAGTTCCCGCCAACGTGTATTTGCTTGATACAAACTCAAGGCATGGAATGACAACATTGTCGACGTTTGGAGTTCTTCACAAGCTATGCAAATCCACAGACCTGTGCTCAGCTTTGCATATCTCTACACTCTGAGGAACATTATATAACAGTACGATTTGGAACCTGATGCTAGTTTGTATAGTAAAAAACACCGTGGATTGGTAGTTGAGGGCCTTGTGTTGAATAGACGAAACCTGTCCGGTAGTTGGTCGTCTGTCACGAGCTGCACCACAGTCCGCAAGAGACTTCTATGCGCAGCTGAAATGGTCAGATACATGAAATAGAGTTACTACATTACTGTATCCAGAGAAATTCGGCACCAAGGACATCGGTGTGCAAGTACGGATCATTACGGTTAGTGACGTGCGCGTTGCGAACGGTCCTATCCATGCAGCAACAGCACGACATTCGTTGGGTGATTCCGATCGTAAAAGATCGTTCGACTCTACATTCTGTTGCAGGTGCACGCTAGCTTCATAAAGCAAAGGACCCAGGCTGTGCTTGTGCTTTGACTTAATATCTCAGCTAGCACGCTCCTCAGTCTGACAACATTGCCAGCAGTGCGTAATCAGTGCAGTCAAGACCATCAAATCGGTTCTAAACGCCAAGAGTTGCTAACTGCGATATCTCCGTGCATCATGCCAAGCACTTTCCATTCCAGGCAACAAGCTGCAGTCGACAAGTGTACCATGTGGCTCAGCCTGGTGATCCTAATCATAGCTGTGCCTCACAGCAATGCAGCAGTACTGCCTCCGCTATCCAGACACATTGGATCAACAGCAACGGACACATGTGGTGTTGCCATCTGCGTTGCAATGGATGAGTCTGGCTCCATTGGATCCAGCAACTTTGCAAAGAGCAAGCAGTTTGTGATAGATGTCATAAACGGGGTCAGTCAAGTGGCTTCAGGTGAGCACACTCTCTGCATAACACTTGCATCAGGCAGCTGAACACTAAGGTGAAGCTGCACCACTGATCGCCTCTGAAGCAAGCATAGCATTCGCGGCACTGCTGAGCCCGGAAGGTGTGTGCATTGACTGACTATCACAACACATGCATCTGCTTCATACAGTACCAAGCACTCATAAGGTATGACACATTGAGTCTAAACTCCACCCTGCAGACCTTGACGGTGCATCAACTTCATTGCTAGTGCTTGAGATGATTGACTGTATCCAATACAAGCCTTGGTCCTGGGATGTACCCTTGCTGCATGCAGTTGCCCAGTATGGAGCCAGCCGCTTCCAGACCAATGCTCAGCCTGTACAAGGCTTAGCAAGTATGACCACTGATGCAGCAGCAGCAAAGGATGCCATCAACAGAATTGTCTACCCGGGATCCGGAGGCACCAACATGGAGGGAGGAATATCTGGTGTGTCACTGTGCTCGAATGCATTCTTTTGTCAGCATGAAGCTACAGCATCTACAGTATCCAGATGCATGCATGCACTGCAGTTGCCTCCACCAAGCTGTTCGTTTCTGTAGAAAGCTGAGGATTGATGCCACTGCTCTGCTGAGTTTCAGTGTCATCTCGCTGGTGGTTGCAGAGTGCTTCCGGGTTGAGGATTCAGTAGCTACGGGCGTCCTCACCCAAAACATCATCCCAAACCTTCCACGCGTCTTATTTCTCTTGACTGATGGCAAACCAAACTACAAGAACATTGCATCTGCACCAAATTGTTCGTGCAACCCCAACAGGAACTTTCCGGAAGTCTGTCTGCCAAGAGTAAGTGCACACCTGGATTATGATGGCTTCACTGGGACCCAACACAGCATCCTGATATCGCTCACCTGTGCAAATGCATAGGTGCATTACTTTGTTGTCGGCGAATCATCGCCACTAACGAGCAATGGTGCTGCTTCAACCACTCTTGCTACACATCTGCAACTGTTGTGTTACACATCATGGCATCAGCCTCAAGAATGAATGATACCCTGTAGCAAGTTGAGGGACGTCATTCAACATTGTGCTTGTATTGTACTGTGCTGCTGGGACAGGACTGGGTTTCTAGCGCTGATATTTCTCAATGCTCAATGGAAACAACAAGGAGAAGAGGTCAGTTTCAGCCATTGCCGCCTTGATGGAACACAGAGCAAAGAGGGTTTGGGGAGTTCTGCTATAATCAGGTGTCACATATCGCAAGTACAGCATTTGGCGATTCATCTGCACATATCTGCAGCCTTTGTGGTGCTGTGGCCGAACGCTCTGCAGCAGTAAATGAAGAACCTAGATGAAAAGTTTTTTCTAGAGTGTGGACTCCAGCTTGCATACATTGACACAACTGCCTCACTGCTGACTGCTTCTTGTGCTGCTGGGTGGTAATGCCTTGTGCAGCTGCTGCTGCTACTGCCGCTGGCATCAAGTTCATATCTGTGGGTGTGGGGAGTTCAGTTAATGCGACATTCTTGCAAGAGATGGGAGACTACTATCCAGGCAAGTTATGAAACAATCATCTAAGTAGGACGTTATTTTCTGGTTCCGCTGCACTATAGCATCAGATTGACTGCTTGGTTGATAGTTGGCAAAGAATCTAATGACATGATGCCCCCCACTATCAAGTGTGTCTTGCGGCAGTGATGTGCTCTGCTTAGCCACACTCATAAGGCGTCCCTGCAGGTTTCTGGTGGGGACCATGATGACCAACTTCAAGTCTGCTACTTGCTTGCAATTGTACATCGTCAACTGTTACAACGTGAACAATGATAATGTAAACCACTGATGGCTGCAGTATCATACATCATATGCACATGATGTGCTGTTTGTGATTGCAGTTGCCAATTTTAATGATCTTCAAGCTGCCGTTGCTGGAATACTGAGAGCCCTCTGCTCTGACGCACAGATCTCCAAGTCAGCCTCAGACAGCCCACAACCAGTGGGGGGTGCCTTTGGTTTCAGACTAGACATCGTGAACACGGTACGTTGCCAGAGTGATTGTGAGCATGTACCATGTCAAGATCTCTCATGAGCTACAACCTGTGCAGTATCTTAGTTAGAGGAGTCCGGGAGCAACAGCTGATAGATGCAATTGATACAGCCAGCTACTAGCATCGGATGCATGGTGTCATCAAAATTGCATACTTACAACAGTCAAGGCTGCCAGTGTTTCAGCATGTGTTGTGTACTGTCAGCAGGATGTGCAGCTTTTCATGCTCGGTAACCTTTCCTGTCCGCTCACTGGCATGCATCAGAGAGTTTTCGAATGAATAGCAGGGCTTACGCTGCCAAGCCCTGAGATGGTGTTTACTGGTTTACTGCACTGTTGCTGTGCATGTTTTTGGCAGGGCAAGTTTGACATAAGGCCGCATGTTAACTTCACTGACACACTGCCAGCTGGCCTCACTTATGATGCTGGTCAAGGGGTGGTTGCATTGCCATCCAGTCCCCCAGGTATGAACTTGACCTGGTCCAGTATCCTGTCATTGGTACATCACACTGTACACAGGAGCAGCCCTGCATATCACACGCAGCAGTGGCACAACTGTCAGTTCCAGAAGTCTAGCATTTCAATGGACGTGCATCGTCAGCATGAGATCATGTTGATAGGATGCTGCTGCTGACCTGACTGAAGCTGTTGAGTAACCACCCTGCACTTGGGGCTGACTCAGCTGTGTTATGTCAACAACAATAAGTTGCATCATACTGTGTTATGATAACACATTATGATGCAAGTTATTGTTGTTGACATAACACATTATGATGCAAACTTAGCAGCTCAGTACTGGAGCAACACTTGCCGTACCCAGGATGCTCAAAGCATTGTCTGTTGACCAATACCTGACTCCTTGTTGCTGTTGCTGCTGCTGCTGCTGCTGCTGCTGCTGCTGCTGTCATTTGTTGGAACACTCTGGCATGTTTTACTGCCTTCAGCCAGCTGTGCCTTCACTGCCAGTACCAGGCAGGTATCCTGCACCATCAATGAAGCGCTGCCTGTTGGTCAGACTTGGTCGTATGGCTTGTTTGCATCTGCCACCAGTAGTGGCAACTGGACCAACATCGCTGAGGTGTCAGCCTTCCCTGACAATAACCCAAACAACAACAGGGACAGTGTGGAGGTTGAGGTGTTGAAAGATCCACCTCCGATTACAGGTAACGCTGGGAGTTGAGGTGTTCAATTGCAACCGGTTTCAGATTACTTAGCAATGCTATCAAACGGTCCCAACATGACAGCAGCAATCATCGACAGCGGTGATATGTGCGTGTATTGGGAGATCCATGGATCTGCTGGTAGGCTACAATAGCCTCATACATCGTCACTAGGCTCACTGGGTGTTTGTTTCCTGGCCTTCAGAGCAGGACCTGAATATCACAAAAATTGTGAACCCTTCTTTGGTCGTACTGGGGACACCTTTCACCTACACCATCACCATCACCAACAGGGCTGCATTGACAACAGCAAGTGAGGCGTTTGCAGTGGACACCCTGCCCCCTGGCCTGGAGATTGTCACTAATGCTCTGCCACCAGGTAAGAATGCAGTTGACAAAGTCACACCTGTTGAAGTCTCAACAACATCCTTCAAGTGAGGCACTGTTGACGACAACAACGTCCTCATTTTTGTACTGCCACAGTGAATCGCCTGTTTGTAGCAGGAGGGCGATGATGATGATGATTACACCACCAGTCATTGACTGTGTTATGGCTTGGGTTGCAGCAGACTGTACCCAAGTACCCCATCCATGTGGGAGTGATTTGATGTTATGCAGGTTGTACCAGACCAGGGAGTGATCCTCTTGTGTGTGGCCCAGTCTCCCTGGAGCCAGGGAGATCAGCAGTGTTCCAAATCCTGGCTTTTGCTGAGTATGGTGGACAGTTTGATAATATAGCCATCATGGAGGTCGACACAGGCAACAAGACTGTTGAAAGCTCTCCTGTTACAGCTCCTGTCACAGTGTTGACCACATGCAGCAAGTTCAAGTTGAACAGCACAACTCTGGTACCTTTTGGTTGCGAAGAGGGTTACAGGTTCAATGCCACAGAAGTGGACAATCAAAGGCCCAGTCAGGAAACATGCTGTGTGAGTTGCCTTCAGGCTTGAGCCAGACTGGTTGCAATGATCATGCCAAGTCTTAATCATGAGTCACAGGGAGTGCAACTCTACTGCAGATTGCCGTTTGTGTTGCTGGCAGTGATGCTTTGCTTTCTGAAGCCGCAAACTGGTGCCGTGTGATGAGATCGCTTCATCTCAGCAAGCAGAGTTCCTACTATACTCATGTCCTACTCCCGTTGTTTTGTGCAGATTCCTCTTGTGCCTGAAGTCTCTTTGACCAAGTCAGTGGCTCCTGCATCAACCATTGTGACGGGTGTGGTGACTTACATCATCACCATCAGAAACACTGGAGATGGTCAGGCCAAGGACTTGGTGCTCACTGATAAGCCAACAGAAGGACTTGTCTTTCTTCAGCCTCTGCCTGAAGGTATGAGCCATACCTTCGGAAGTTAATGTGTATGTGCCCGACTACTTTGTGAGGTACAATGGGCGTGACTATTCCTGATCAGCCTTGAGGAATTAACCCATCATAACAGCAAGGAGTAGTATGGGAGTATGACGGTCATACACCAATCACACCAAGTCTGACAGTCATTACCAGCAGTGCAAACATGCAAGAAGGGAAGTCAACATCTGACATTCGTATTTTTCATTTATGCATTTGTGCAGAGACTGCAAGGGACTGCTCATTCCCTGACTCAGTGAGTTGTGGTGATGTCATGTTAAGGAACCAAAGCTGCCCCACAGCAGTCCTGGATACTCTGGTGTGTGGACGCATGCTGCTCTCTCCTGGTAAGGGCCCAGGCAGTGACATATTCACACTTAGAAGAGCACAGTTCAGCACCAGGGAGACTTTGTGGGGTCCATGCTCTGATTGATAGTAAGATGCCTGTTAATGTCAGTGGACTGCATGAATAAGTGTAGAAGATTCAATCTCCTGACATATGCTTATCTTTGTGTTGCTCTTGTCCCAGATGAGACCAAGACCTACACTGTACATGCTCGCGCTCTTTGGCCTGGTGTCTGGGGGAACACTGTCAACGCCACCTATCAGACCTCAACAAGCTCCAACAACCAGACTGTTGGGCCAGAGACAGTACAAGTGACCGTGTTGCCCACATGTGCATCCTTCAACAGTGATGGTTCACCCTTCAATTGCAGTGCTGGCACGGAACTTAACCCTGCACAGGCAAACAACACTTCTCCAAGCCAAGCAACCTGTTGCCAGGTAAGAATGCTGCATGTGGGATTGAGTTGAGTAGAAC
>LWCB01005938.1:0-16280 GCA_001630525.1 Coelastrella sp. M60 | reverse complement strand
CACCTTTGCAGCAGACAGCCATAAGGATAGAATGCTTTGTCAACAGTGTGTTACCAGTCTGTATGAGCCCACTGACAACCCCCCCCCCCCCCCCACCACCGCCACTTGGCCCGCTGTGCCATCCCCTTGTTTCACAGTCTTCCCCACCCATACAATCCCAACCACTGCTCAAGCTGCAAGTACTTGCTGCTGCTGTGACTCCACAGCTGCTCTTTCATGGTCGCTGCATTGCACACCACCCTACCGTCATCAGCAAGACATGATATTTGCAATTGCAATGAACAGGCCTTCAAGCTCTCCGGACACTCATTTTGCTGTGGCTGCTGTGTAACATCATAGCTGCGGCAGCTGCTGGCCATGCTGGTCCTCCTGACCAAGTGCTTGAATGCTGTCAGTGCCTTCCCATCAACCTGCTGACCACTGGTATATTCTGAAGGTAGTGCCCCACCAAGAAGGCCAACAGACCAACAATCAGCACTGGAAGCAGAGACATGGGAGCTGCCACAGTGCTGCTGGTGCCTGCAGATGAGGTGATCCTGCTGGTCTTATCCAACTGCAGCATCACACACAGCACACCAGGAACAGCTGAGTGAGCACCAACAAGGCGAACTACTCAAGCACCTGAGGCAGTACATATCTGGTCTGCAGCATCTCCTTTTTGTATTGCTGCTGCGTGCAGCCACGTTCCCGTCCCTGTTCAAGTAAAGAGCTGACACGATTGAATTACGCTTACTGTAACCGCCATGGTTGCTATTCTTGCACATGGTTCAATGCAATGCAATACCCCCAACCTCCCGTCCCTCTGTCTCTGTTCCAATCTCTGTTGTGACTCACCTTGCTTCTAAGTGTGTCCCTTTCCTGCATGAGCCGCTCCAGCTGAGCACGCAGCGCACGATTCTCCTGACCCACAGCATCAGCACCACCTGGGGCAACAGCAGGCAACAGCAATCTCATATCATATCTGGACTTTGTTGAGCAATAGAGACCATTGCGCAACATTGCTGAATTTTGGAGGCAGTTGCAGTCAGCGGATGGAAATGAAGTTGTCAGGACACAGACTCTGTGTCGCATGACCCAGCTGATGTAAGACATACTTATCAGTCTCAGGCTGCAACCACTTGTAAACACATAGATCTATGCTGCAACTGCTGCTGCCTGCAGGAACTTGCTAAGCTGTTTGTGATGCTCAACCTGGCAATGCCCAGCTGCCTGCACCCAAGGCCCCATTGTGCCTGTAGTAGGACTTGACTATATTGCTGCACCTTTCAAGCCTATTCTAAAGGTCTGTCAACAGGCACTGCTGCTGTCAAACCCTGGCATGCGTCCTCTGTCTGTTGCTCACCTGCTGCTGATGTTGTCATTGCGCTGCCAAACCCGTCCACTTGTGTGGTTCCTGCACTGCCTCCTCTGCCCCCTGCCTCCTCGTCCTGCTCATTCACCTCAGGGACTGGTGAAGGTGGTGCAGGAGGACCCTCGAGGACAACACGGATCTTGGTGTCCTGCAGGGAGATTGATCGCAACATTCCCATGGACTGCATCTATGTACAGGGGCTGGACTCTTAGCTACACCTGGTTGACGTGTAGAGTCTCCCAACAGCAGGGCTCATTAGTATCTGCATTCAGTCTGCAGGACCCTTACCTTGATGCCCTTTACTGCCTTGAATGTATCTTGGTTCACTTCCTGCAGGTCAATGAGCAAAAGTGTCTCAAAGCAGACTATCAATGCATCACCCGCTGAAGCGTCTTACCAAAAGTTGCTTACGTGTGCAATTCGCACATCGGCTCGTCAAACACACAATGTTGAACCACAGAACACATAGTAAACAGGTTGATGTGCATGTAAGTTGCTGCCATTGGTAGCTAGCAGGCTGACCATCAGACCCACCTCTCCAGGTTCCAGAGCCTTCACTTGCACCAAAAACTTATCTTTACATTGTGCAAAGTCAGCAGGAACCTCTTTCTGTCCCTGCGACAGAACAGAAATCTGTTTGCAACACACTGCTGACAATAAGCACTGCTGACAATTGTCATGGCTACTGAAGGAGCAAACGCTGTACGTCTACTTACTCCCAGACACTTACTTGCATAATGACCTGTACGTTAGCAGTGCTCCTCGGCTCCACCACGCCCTGCATCGGCAGATACGTCAACCTGATGCATTGATCAGACACCAGTAAACAGGGTGCCCACGCCAGTCAGGCTGCCACACTTACCGAGCTGGGGCGCACTACGTACTTCTTTGGTGTTGTCGTTTTCACCTGCACAGGATCAGTATGTGATTGCAGTCCATGTGTCTGCATGACCTGGTCGAGTTAACGGCTTCAACGCACCTTGAAGGCCAGCCGTTCATTTGAGGGGTTGTGAATGCTGATCGCAGCTGGAAGCTGTTTGTTTAGTTGAACTGCGTGGCAGATGTGCCTTGATGAGTGAGACCGTCCGCAGGTTGGCAACAAGCAGACGTTTAAAACTAGAACTACGCTTACATCGAAACTTCAACTCCGCAGGTGTTATCTCTGCCACTTCAGCCATTATCGCAAGCTTGCAGGACCAGAGCAAGACAGTTTTGCTGCTGCACTTCACGCAGATGGCTGGGCAAGAGTCGTTCGCACAGTACAGCACCAACAACAACCCACAGCTCAATGCCGTTCGTGTAGTATGTTGATTCACTTGTGTGCGCACAGACTAGTTGAATACTGTGCATCCAAGGGCCCATGCAGAACCGCGCGCACTGCTTGTCTGTGTCAGTTTCGTGGCACAAGAACCCGTGGTGTACATTGCCAAATTCACAGACGACGCAAAAATCGCCAGTTAATACAAACGCTGTACCGTCCCACCGTGGTTTTCGTTTCTGTATACAACTTGGGAGGTGCAAGAAAGTGCACTGCTGCCTGTCTGCTCTGAGCATCCTGAAGGTCTTTCAGGAACACAGCCATTGGCAAACTGCCATGCCCCAATCAAGTTATGCAAAGAGCCTGAGTGATGCGGATGACGGACATACTAGTGAGGGAAGCATGGCTCCTGCAGCAGTGATACCTGCTGATTAGCACTGCTGGCAGCTGCTGCTATCGTAGCACAAGATAACCCTGGTTACATAACCCTCATCAGCGCCAGATCTTCACACACTGAAAGCACTCCTTTGGAAGCACTGAACAGCATATACCTAGCCACCAACACCTGGGACTCCTCAAGTGCACTGCGTTGCTGGCATGACAACCTGGTCCCTGAGCCGTGCAGCCTCATGTACGCGGGTAAGCTGCCCCCCTAGGCGCCATGCCGGATATTCCTGCTCGTGATGCACTGCTGAGACTGCACAACTGCCAGTGTGTGATGCATAAAGGAATTACAAACACATATCATGCGTGTTGCACCTGCACAGGGCATCTTGAGCATGACAGATATCGCAACAGGGCCACAGAAGGCAAATGTGACGCGTGTCTGCACGGCCGCTGCCTGCTGCACGTGCACTAGTATTATCTGTGCTGTCTTACTGATTTCGCTGTGTTTCAATGCATCCAAGGCAGTATCCAGTCAGTGCGGTGTCCAGGTTAGGGTTCACAGCCGTGGTCAGAAAGTTGCCCAACGAGCTTACGGTAGGACGGTGTATAGCATGTTGGATCATAAGAAGGTCAATCAGCCTGATCTGAGGGTCCACTGCAGCACATTGCTTGTCCACATCCCATTGACTACCTGGGGATGTATGAACTGGATCTGCAGTGGAACATTCCAGCAGGTTGCTCAGCAGCAGTTGGTTGCAGACCGCCCTGCGCAGCATGCATGCTGAGCTGACTACTTCTGCCACAGCTGATGAGTGCACCTGGAAGTCTCATGTTGCAGCCCTGCTGCTGGAGGTCAGTAAACACGAACAGGAGTGTAAAACACAGTTTGAACATGCAACATAAAATACGCCTAACACAGCTGTATATCACGCACTGCCCAGTGGGGCCGCCACCCAGAGCTGCATCATCAAGACGTAAACACAGAAAGTGTTGAGAACCAGATTTGCTTTTGCTTTGCTGTATGAGCCAAACCTTCTTTCACAGAATGTATGCAAATCTGAGTTGCTGCAAAAGGAACACCTACATCATCGTCTGCCAATGAGAGTCTCACCAGGCAGTCAGCATCGACACTCAGTCAGCAAGTTGCAGCTCTCTAGCTGGCAATGGTGCATCATGTTTGCAGCTGACAGCATGACTGTCATGTGTCACACAAGCTGTACGAGCCCTGTATTATAGACAGTCTGTAACAAGAACTTCCAGCAATGAGACAAGAAAGGCAATCATTTCACGTATTGGCTGCAAGGACTACATGCTTCAGCCGTTCTACAGGCCTAACTGCTGCAGTCTGCACAGACTCTGGACCAAACCAGACCACTGGTTGAACCAGCGGCTGGACCAGAAAGTGATGCAGATGATGATGATGAAGTTGATGAGATAGAGAATGGCATGTTGTCAGACATGTCAAAGCAGCCGGTACTTGACAAGGCAGTACAACATGTATCACTGGACTGTATGCCCGGCCCTGCACATGAAGGTGAAGTCACAGCACACCTCAGTGCTTGGGTTTGATGAGACAGTTGCCATTGCTGATGTAAGCAACTGTCGACTTGGGCATTTCAGCCCTAGACATTTCTGCAATAGTATTGACATGCTTATGCTTGGCCACTGGGACACTGTTCAGAATGGTACTCGTAATTGCAGTGATTTCAGATTGACCATGAGGCAAGACCTTTATTCTACAAGTGGTTGGTATCCTTGCTGCTACTGCTGTAGCTGTCTGCTGAGCAGGTCGAACTTCGAGTCTGCATGCATGGTGGGGGCCCCTTGGAGCAGCAATTGCTTGCCAAGCAGACAGCCAGCATTGCATTCACTTTGCTGCGCGAGCCAACTTTCACAAGCCAGAGTGTCACAGATGCTATGACAGATTCAACTGCTGAATCTTCACAGGGGGAGAAGCGTCTCTTATCGCCACCTCTGCAGTGTTGCGCACAGCTGGCCGCCAGAAGATATACTGCTCCTGTTGCAACAAGGCCAAAGGTGTAGACATGTATGCATACATGCTGCATATCCATGTGTGCCATTGAAAGCTTTGTCGTACAGCTAACTTAATAGCCAAACAGATCATGCCTTCGCAAGCACAAGAACGGTTTTCGGCAGCCTGAGTCCGATTCAGACCTCATCTGGAAGTGCTAACCCATTTGCTAGTGGCCACAGGTTACAGTCGATGTGTTGGCTGTGTAGCGACTGTGTGCATCACTGGTAGGCTTGGCTGCTGTGCAATATTGAGCGTTAATGGACAAGAGCTTCTTGACTCAGTTGGTGATCTTCATGTCAAGTCACCGTCTGCAAGTTGGTGCATGATGACAGTGACAGTCAGCTGGCAAGCATTCACAGCAGTTTGTGGATCATATGCGTATGTTTGGTGTACCACAGGCTCATGATACAACGAACGTCAAAGATGTGTCCGCCAGATGCCAGATACTGCCAGGTGGCACCTGCTTGCTGAAGCTCTGCTGCAAATGCGGAGGGATGACCTGCATGAGTTGCACCTACTTGCATAGATCTAACTCTGCAGAGGTGTGCACCTGCACATACTCTTACATCATTGCCTTGAAGGTCTGCAGACCTCATGCAGCCCAGAGAGGGCTTGGAAGCAGCTGCTGAGTGTCCTAAATCTCAAGCGAGTCACAGCACGCCATGCGCTCACCAGATGTTGAGATGATCCACTCTTGAACTCTTGAATGGCGCCCTCGCGTTGCTCTGCAGCTACACAGGTGACGCTGCAAAGCCAACTGCCTCTGTAGATCGTCGCACCCTTGAAACGTATGCGATGATGGCAACTCCTGACATGCTACGTCGCTACACACCATCAGAAACATCTTGAGCATCTTATTTAGCGATAACAATGGTGTACGAGTCTTCTCCTAGGTGTACTGACAGCAAACTTCCAAGAAAGCATATCAAAAGTTTGCGGTTGCAAGCTCAAACGCAACATCAGCTTATTGAAGATGTGGTACACCGATTGCGCTACTGAGGACGACTTCTAGCAGGAGCAGGATGCCCCGCTGCACTTGAACGCACGTAACAACCGTTACATCAACCGCAGCCCGATTACGCTCATTCTTGTCGCAATATGGCTTCAAAACTGACAGCTTTGGTATATTGAATGTGGGATCTACACGTTTCAAGGTGCAGGAGGCACTACTTGTTCAGGCATGGGCCGTATGTGCAGCAGGACTGTGTCTCTGACCACAGATGCCCACCAACACTTGAATAATCATACAAACATCCTCCCTGGCAGCCTAGACCGTAAAAAAACACAGTTTTGTTTTCTAATACGTCTTATCTACGTACTTTATACACCCACGTACTGGATGGTATACAATACGTAGCCGTCCAAGGTACCTTTGCATACGTTGACCATACGCAGCCGTATGGCTGGCCGTATGTAGCTGTATGCAGCCGTCGGGATATACCGGCCGTAGATTCATACACAAAAGTACGGGATTAGACGTATACCAGATTTTAGAGACGCTACTGCTGCGCATGTGACGTTGCAAGCCACTGATCTCCTCAGATACCAGAGCCAGCAAGACTAGTACTTCCGCTGTGCTTGTTTTGTCTGCATCATCGCCTTGAACTCCTCCACATCTGCTGTGGTGATCAGCAGACCTCCCTCTGGCTCACCCTCAGCTGAGGCCTTGGCAGCAAGAAACTCCCTGCAGGAAACCAGGCAGGGGTAGAGCAATACCCTTGTAAGCCACCCCTGCAACTCATCCATGTGTAGTTGCGTGCTTTTACAACATGCCATGCCTGATTTGACATCCTAATTGCCCACTGCAGACTCTGGCAGATGTTGCCATTCTCCATCTCCCACCCAAGCAACTGCTGTTGTGTATCGCAAGCGACATACTCCGTGAGTGATACAGTTGTTACAGCAACCGGGCAGCTAAGCAGATGAACATATGCCCTGCGCTCACTTGAAGTTGTTCATGAAGTCCCTGTACCCCGCAGCCATGTGCAGCTGTCCTGCGGGATCAAGCTCTCCTGCCAGACTGTTGAGCATTTGGGCTTCACCAGCAGCAACCTCAGCCTCACTGATGCTGTATGTGCAGGACAGGTGGAAAGTGCAGGGGCAGGAATGGTGGATCAGCATGATGGGCGTTCAAAGATGATGTTGCATCATGGACTGTGCTGAAGAAACATATCACATGCAGTTTGAACAATGGGCTGCATACAGACAAATAACTGGCCACTGCAGGGTGAGAGGTCTTGATGTGGATATTGTGGCACAGGTGGTGCACGTAACCCTGATGACAAGGCCTGGCATCACTTGCTGCACTCTACACAAATGCCTGATTAATCATGTGTTGGTTCATGAACACTTACTGTGATGCCAACTGTTTGAGACTAACTGTTCCTCCAGTGACCTCATCATCACCTTCTTCAATCATGCCGTCCTCATGGTCCTGCTGTTGCTGTTGTCCCTCAGAGTCATCTTCATCATCAGGAGGCTCATAACTGTCACCTTCTCTCCGCCAGCACATCGTGTCGTTGCGCTCAAAGTCAAACAGCAAGTCTGCAGGACACAGCCGGTACAATGCAGACTCAACGTACTTGATCGCCACAATTGAAGGCTAGACACATATCAATAGGCTGCAGAAGCAGGGCTCCATCGTTCTAGAAGGAGGCTGAGCAGTCGCAGCATGATGCAGTGTGTGATTGCATCCATACTCTGCCACCAGTTCACTGTATAGCAGGTAGCACATTTGATACTGGCTATTGCCCCAAACAAAAATGCACACTGTTATTCCTTTCTCTGTGCCCCGCTGAATACACTGGAGATATGGAAAGCAATTCACGTTGCAGGTGTGCATCAGTTTTCTGTCTGTCAACATACTCACGTGACGTCAGCAGCTGTACTGGCACCACCTCTTCCTCGTTGAAGCCATCAGCAGGAGCGGGATCATACCTGACAGTGGTGGTGATAGTGCAGGAGCAAAGGCGTGGCACAACAACAGTGGCGCAGGCAGGCAGCAAGTGTATGTGAAGAGGGACAATGTTCACTGAAGTAGCCTGGTGCTGCCGTAACCTGTCTACATGTCAGTGTTCTGTGTGGAGCCAAGATCACATCATCTTACCCCCTCCCCTTCCTCCCGCCCTGCACTTGATGTTATGAGAACTGACAGACAACCCCTAGACCAACTGCAATTATGTTTTACGTCATGGTCCAGTGAAGGGAAAGCTTTTTGTCATCTCTCAGGCCAACATGCTGCGGATGGACTGCTAGGCTGTTCAGCATTTGCGCTTATTAGTGCATCTGGCGTCCAACACTGTCTTTCCAAGTGCTTACCTGAGCTTGTACATGGGCCCACTGCTGCCTGATGTGTTGTAAGCTGCATCCTGATGATCTTCAGTTGAGGACAAAATGCTGGCACCCCACCACTGCATGAAACGCGCCAGAAAAGACCAGCAGTGAGGCTAAAAATTGCAAGAACACCTGGTAATCTACAAAGCAAATGCACATGTGCAGATGGTCCAAGGTGCTGATCTGGGCCACATCAGCCATCCTGGCACTGATGCTGTTGAGGGTGACTCGTGCAACTGCTGTCTCAAAGCGGAATTACATAGCACTATATGGTGGCATAGCAGTGGTCATGGCAGTAAACTGGCCTAGGCTGCAGGACAAAACTCTGCAGGAAACATGCACCAGTGTACCCGCTGATATGGCTCCTCCGGTGGATCTGGATGCACTGTCCACTTGACCTGCATGATACATTGACTTTCAAACACTCCTCAACCATAAAAGGAGCAGGTACGTTGCAGATCCAAACAGACCTCAATCCTATCACCGATGCTGAGTCCTAGCTGGTCTATTGCTACTGGGTGTAGATCGCTTTGCGTGTAGTCTGTTGTGGCCTGCTTACTTCGGGCTGAAACACCCTTGGAAGAGTCTGCAGCTGCCCATGGCAGGGCTGGGGCTTGTGGAACGCTAGCCATAGGCGCGCTGCGGACGTGCAGAAAGCAACGTTGCTGTGGAGTGTACTTTATGATCCTGGGTGTGCGGCACCGCAATGTAAAGCTGAAGGCAACGTATCTGACTGTTAATCCTACGTGCTGTGTCTGACTGTTTCACACTAGCTGCGAGGGTGCTTCTGGGACTGTCTTTCGTTCCTTCACGTGGACAGTGCGATGCAAGGCAGCAGCTTCGGAGGTCGATGGAAAAGTGAATCTTCTTTATCCGAGTGCCTGGTGTCCCTCTTTGGCTTGCCCGTTCTTGTCATGTCACAGTTTCAAACAGCGCGGGGCACTACAAAGGCACGTGTGTCTGCAACCGCTTGAGATCAACACATAACAACAGGAAACAGAGAACGATGGCTGTTTATGGTCAATACGGGAAGTGCACAGGCAGGAATCAAGCAAACACCAGATATTACCGTACAGCAGGCAAGGTCACAGTGGGCCTTCATCCGACTGAATGAATGCTATCTCTGTATCCAGGTCACTGGTCGGTCCTGCTGGCCGCTGTCGTTCGCAGCTTCACAGTTACCGTTGCAAAGTGGCGCCATCCTTCTGGTTGGCTATGGCAGGCAGGATCAAGCATGTAGTAGTGTATTACTCTCTCCAGCCATAAGGCCCATAAGATTCAAACCCTGGCTGGGTGAACCAGCCATACACCCAGCCAGCCATACTGCAGCTGATCATGAAGCAAAGAGTATGGCATTGGCCAGCCCTGCAGGAGTGCACTGTACCGTACAGTGCACTCCTGCAACAGGTGGTTGCAATCTGCCCGCGATGCCATCGCTGTCAGAGATGAACTTTGACAGACAATTCACTTTGCTGCACGAGCCAAATTCTGCTTTTTTCCCAAGTCAACCGACTCCGGTCATACAGCCCTTGGGCAGTGACTCATACCTGCGACATGTCCCAGCTTCTTCTTCGGGTGGCGGCCCCTTAGGAGCAGCAATTGTTTTGTTATATCAGCCAGCATTGCATTCACTTTGCTGCACGAGCCAACTCTCTGTCACTCATACATTAACAAGTGCTGTACAATCACAAGAGCCAGCACACATGCTGCCATGTGATACTCAGTTCCTCCGTACTACTCAAAAATACTATCAGGATGTTGGTTATTTACATTACACAGCCTGGTGCCACAACATTTGAAATGTGTGCAAAGCATACCTGTATCATGTGACATACCCAAACCGGTGATCAAACCGGTGCCGCAGCACAATTGACATATATACACAAGATGATGAAAATGCCACACATGTTGCACATGAGTCTTTGCATGGTGATGATGCAGCAGCACCACTCAGTGACTTTGCTTACTCGTAGACTCGATGAGCAACCGCCACTGCCACGTACCTCAACATGTAAGTTGCACCATTTGCAGAAGAACATACCATGTTGAAGGCCGCCTAGTAGACAGTGACTGAAACACACATCCATGTTGCTACAACTACTACATGGTCTGCAACTCTTCTGCTATGGCCACTGCAGGAGAAAGGTCCTCTGAAGCCCACAAGACGTGAAAATTGCCAGCCGTACTCAGGCAGTCAACAGGCTCTGCATCCCCTTTTGTCTCTGATCAGTGGGCCTGCTACAGCAACCTCATGCAACATGCTTTCAGCACCAACCACGCTGCTGTTGTGTACCATTCATGCGGTCCACATAATCATCATGTCCGATACCACCAGTATGCAGCTTGTTACAGAATTTTACCACCAAATTCAAGCGCTCAGCCAATTTGAAGAACCCCCAAATGACACACAAGCCCAGGGGATGGACATGAGCCACTGCCCAGTGTCTTACATCTCAACAACTTGGAACCTGATGAATCCATTGTAACAGCCACACCCAAGTGTTCCTCAGCATGACAAACACCAGCTGCCAGCTCCCAGGCCAACTTGGTGCATGATGCAACATTGGATCCCGCTCCCCACTATGATACCACCATTCTTATTATATGTACACTGTACACTTGGATTCGATCAAGAGTCCTGTCAATATATAACCACGAGACCTGCCCCCTTATCTTCTCACACAGACTCTCATGCACCACATTGTGCTGAATATTATAGACGGTCTGAGACTATATTCGAGATCTAGGGGTCATCCAGACCTGGTGGATCACAAGCTGAGTGAGTTGCACAATCCGCCGGATGCATGTACTGTGAGAAATTACACTGGAATCCCACTGTGGAAAGACTTTCCTGCTTACCAGCGCAACCAGTTTGAAAGCGCAACCAGTTTGAAAATTGGCATGGTTTCCTTGTCACTATTGACCCGTATGTGACTGCCATGTACCTCAGACATGATCAGCACCTGATCCACCCCCCAGCACACCACTCTGTTGGTGATCATGATCATCACCATCACTGTCATCAACCTGTCCTGCCAATCTATGAGCTCTCACTCCTGCCAACACCGCATTAGCAGCTGCCCTGAACTTCCTCACACCAACAAAGTGTCCAGTGTGAATTCCCAGTGTTGACTTCAACACCGCCCACTTACTGAACTTAGGAGGTTTGCCCGCCTGTTCGTCTTCCTGCTCAGACACCTTGTGGCCCTTGTCATACAAGAAAGCACCAGTTGCAAAAACTGCAAATCCCAGGGCTTGAAGCCATGACCAGCTGTCCCAGGCCTCTCCGACATTGCCACCACCAACATGAGTGTAGTATAACACCAAAGCAGCCTGAACAGCAGCAGTAGTAGCAGCAGCAGCAGCAGTTCATATCTGGCTGACCGGCAGCTACCGCATGTAACCTCGATAGCGACTCTGTGCAATACATCACTGTGCTGCTACGAGAATGAGGCAGAATGCAGCAGAAACCTGTGCACATGTGTATCACTCTTGTTCCAGGTCACCTATTTCTACTTACCAGCCATACAATGAGTGTCCTTGCATTCTCCAGCACTGTTCTTGCTGCTGCTCCCACCTGCTCTGTGACCAACATACCGCTGATGTTGTACACAAGAACAGCAAGAGAGCTCAGGGTCAGGGTCACTGGGGAGATGGACAATAGCAGCAGCAGCAGCAGAAGCAGCAGCAACAGTGAGTGAGATGTTATGCAGATTTTGACATTTGTGTTCATTGTCAGTAGAGCAGTTTCAGCAGCAGTATAGAGCATCTTTCTTCAAGGGCCTTTCTGTATATCTTGATCGTCTCACAGGACAAAGTGTTCAAAACAACATTTGCAAATTGCACCACTGACTTCATGTCATCCTGAGGTGTCCTGCACATGACCCTCACATCCAACTACTGTCCCTGCTGCTGCTGCTGCTGCTGCTGCTGCTGCTGCTCTCTGCCTTAGTGAACAGACAACTCTCACCTGCTATAGTTGGTGAACTCCTCATCATGCACCAGCTGCCCAGGCTGTCTTCAGCAAGACCACTGCCATCAGCAAAGGGAAGGACCTGACAGCAGCAGCAGCAATGGCAGCAGCAGCAGCAGCGGCAATGTTTATATGCAGATGCATCCAAGGAATGTGGATCAGCAAAGCTCTAGATGACTTATGTGCCGGAAACACCAGTTATATAGGCAAGGGGTCAATCTGCGGCTGTGTATGGAAGCATGATTCAATTAATACAGTCTGCTCACCAACATAACCTATAATTGGCAGTATTTATGTGCATGATGCAAGTCACACCCAAGTTCGAGCAGAATAATTGTAGGCCCTGACTCAACTTGCAGGTGAGACAGAGCAACAATGTTTTTGCTTCAACTTGGATTTCCAAATACAGTATGCACATACACTGGTCACATGCTCGTATACGACAGCTTTCTGTTTCAAACCATATGTTGCAATTATCCTCACATAATCACCATCTGACCTGTAATATTGGCATTGCTGCTCCACACATGACAATTGATCCAATGATTCCCTCCCAGCCAACAATCTTCAGAGGGTGAATGTGCATGTCTGACATGAAGTGATCCTCAACAGTCACCTGAGCAGCTTGGATAGCCTGGGAGCATTTCACAACAAATCAGATTCAGTGGCCACCTAAGACTGCAGTGCATGAATAGTGAAAGATTGCAGCAAAGCAGCGAGCAACAGCTGCAGGAGCAGTCCCAGCACACACAGCAAGGTGTACCTCAGCCACTGCCATAGACCTGTGATGCCTCACCTGTGACAAAACAATGAGTGCCATGCCCAGAGCAGCCATCTTGGGATCACCAGAACCTCCAGCACCTTGTAACATGTTATGACTGGTGTCATTGTTATTGACTGTGTTATATCTGTCATCTGCACCCAGCATGATGCTGCCATCGCTGGTTTTCCATCCAGTCCAAAGTTGATGCAAGTGTTGTTCTTTGTCTTCTCCTCCTTCTGAATCTCCCCCAGCCAACACTCGTGACACGCCAACCAACACCATGCCCGTCTGAATCATACACAAACAACAGGGCAGCAGCAGCAGCAGCAGCAGGTCGTCACACCTATGCTTGCGCCAGTGTGCCATAAACACAAGAGCAACATGCGGCACATGGTGACAGGCTTGTCTTCTTTCTCAGCATCGTTACAACCGTGCATCACTGATATTCACTCAAATGGATTTGAACCAACAGATCAAACATGCGCACAGATGGATCAACAGACTCACCATGCATAGGGCCACCCCAATATAGTGCCATCTGTTGAGAGGTCTCTTGAGGAAGGTGACGGCAAACAAAGCAGCAAACACCATCTCAGAGCCACGAAGAATCTGAAACACTGCACACAACAGCAGCATGGTGTCCAGCAGCAGCAGCAGCAGCAGTGTTGGTCACCATGCGAGGCAGCAACAAAGTGCGATGTGGGTGACGAGCAGAAGCTGACCCTCATTACTGTATCGACTTTTATTGCCTGACTGCTACCAACACATGTGTTGCTGCCATGTTGCTGCCATGCTGCTTCTACAATGTTGTGTAATTGCGACAACCACTCACGCAGTTTGCATGCACACTAGCCCTGAACAGCTGCGACAAGTCCTTCTTCTCCTGCACCATGTCTGCCTCTTCTCCCACCATGTTGTGTTACCTGATGCTGCCACATACAGCAGTCCAACATTCATCAGGGTGGTGGCAGCAAGATCAAAACCAGTAGGGATACACAACAGAAGAGCTTCACGGAAATTGAACCTATCCTTGGACTGCTGCTGCTGCTGCTGCTCATCAGTCGCATTACCATCATCATCCAGCAATGGCTGTTGCTGCTGCTGTTCTGTGCCATTGGCAGCAGGTGATTTTTTGCTCCTAGCAGGCTGTTGCTGCTGCTGTTTCCTGCTGTTCCAGGCTTCTATGCCCCAGGCTACTGGCAGGCATAGTGCCATAGCAATGAACATGAGAGCGGTTTGCAGCCAGGGCTTCTCGAAGGGTTTGGTCTGACCACTGCAGTCCTGACCCTCGAGTTGATACACTGCAGGAAAATTAGATGAGGTACAGCACCAAGTGCATATGAAGATGACCGCTCAATGAATGATAACAGTCAGCTCGATAGTACACCCCAATCCCGGCAATAGCAGCATAGATCCTATCTTATACACTGCATCAATGTTTGGTGGCGGATCAGGATCTTGCTTGTTGACACGGACCCTCTGGATCTGATGATTTCAAGACCAAAGCACAGGACAGGGCTGTGTGATGGAGCCTCACCGACTTTGGACAGCAAGGCATTGACTGCACCGCATAGAATCAGTACTATTGAGCTCAGGGAGCTTGCGAGGCCCGCCATCAGAGGCAAGAAGCACTGCTTGAGGCGTATCCAAGGTCACTTCAGTGGCAGTACGGTGGTGAAGATGTCTAGTAGGTTGATCGAAGACAGATTGTGACGCCTGACAGAAGACGTAAAATATAAATGGTTGAAAGATGCCAAAACTGCAGCAGCATGCCGTCATGACGGGGGTCCTCGGAACCGCGCTGAAAAACAAGGTTTAAAGGCGTATCACGGGCGATAGCCATGTGACACTTGCAATGCCCTCCACTCATGACTTGATCTCAGGTCGTTGCCCAGAAGGATGCCGTAAGCTTGAAACGGTGTAATGTCCCGCTGTGGTCCCGTTATAGCTTAACGTACTTCTAAAGTAGTTGTTTAGCGGTTGTCAAGATGAGCCAGAATAGACATTTTGAGAACGACTTATCAGTATTAGCTGCAAACGATAGCGCAGGTTGTGCGGCCCTGGTGCGGGAAATGCTAAAAGCAGCAGCTGTCGCTCTCAAGGTAATGCATGCACGCTACACCATCAGCCGCGCACCGTGTTTTACACAAGCTCTATATCAGCGAATCTTGCAGAGTATCGGCTATCAAATATCAATCGGGACGTTCAGCAGTTGACTCCTTTGCTTGTGGTGTCTGCTGTCTCTGTTGAGCTTTGACTGCCATATGCGCGATGCTTACAACGCGTTGGCTGCTCAGAATGGAGTCAGTGTCATAGTTATCTTAACCAAAAGCAGTTTACAATAGCTCATGACTTCACCATCAGCATATGCTGAAATCTCAAGCAGGCCCCACGTTGATGGTTGGGTCTGTGGCACATCAGCTGCCGAGCCACCTACGATGCCTGCCTTACTCTTTCATCTTGCTTCTTCAGGAGGCGAAGGCCGCTGCAGTGTCTCACAAGGACGTGTCTGGTGGCAGCATCTATGTTGGGGTTGGTGGACTAGCACTCACTTACCTACGCATGGCACAGCAGCTGCAGAGGGGCTTCAGGTGAGATCAGGGACAGTGACCTCTGACTGCTTCAAGACATGCTGCATGATCAGTATAGTCTGCTGCATCTGTTAGTGCAGTATGGTGGTTGTACCCAGCCGATCAGCAGTTATCACAATAGCAACAGCAGAAGACCAAATAAGTTGCTAGTTGGAGCGATATGTATAGAGTGCGAGGAAGGAGATCCCCTTTCATGAGCCATACGTTCACTCTTGGAATGAGAGAGATGGCCTGAAGTTGACAGGGAGGGCCTAGGCTGATCAGGACCAGAGTGTACAGCAGACTGATTTATAGCAGCAGTAACATCGGCAGCATGCAGTTGCTCTAGACTCGCCATGCTTCCCAGCAGCTATCAGTTACGCAAGAACAACAGCAGCGGCAGCAGCGTAATCAGCAGGATCTATGAGGGACTCAAGCAGACTTCTACACACGCGCTGAAACCTCAATTGTCTGCTAGCGACTCTTAAACAGTGATGCATCAGCACCGTCACAGCTTAAGTGATTCATGCACAGCTGCAATATGGTGAGCATGTGTCAAACAACCTTCTTTGCTGCTCTGCTTTTTCAGGTACGCACATGGCTCTTATCT